>VXBT01000229.1:579763-650405 GCA_013400235.1 Oriolus oriolus | reverse complement strand
CCCGGCCGCCTCCGAGCGCCCTCGCCTCGGCTGAGGAGAGACGGGCAGAAAATGGCAAAGTCTGGAGGAGGAGGAGGAGGAGGGGGCGGCGGCGGCGGCAGCGGGGGACTGACTTGGGTGGTAAGTTGTGGGGCTGCATTTTGTTGTTCGTGGATTTTGATGCTGGTGTTTTATTATTATTTCTGTTTGCGTCCCTTGCGTGTGTGGAAAGAGCGCGGGTTGGCTTTGAAAGGAGGGAAGAAGCTGAGGGCTGGCGTGGAAAGGGAAGCGCTGTAGAGCCGCCGCTCGGTGGAGGGCTCCGGGGTAGGAGGAGAAAGCCTGGGCTTGGGGTTGGTGTTACAGGAGGGGAGCTTTTATCCCTGAGGGGGCTCCTCGGGCTGCTGGGAGCCGTAGGGAAGAGGTCAGTCTGTGAGCAAACAGGTGGGAAGGAGCCTCCCGCCCTGAGGGGAGCGGGTGGATCGTCAGAGCTGTCTTGAAGTCGCTGTCCTCCAGAGCGAGATGTGGTCTATCCGTCCCGCCAGAGTTGCAGGTGTTGCCTCTTGTTCCTAGAGCAGTGTCTTTGTGGGCTAGCAGAGGGGCTCTGTGTCGATCCCATCTTCTTTTCCAGCTGTGTGAAAAGACAGTGCCTGAAGTTCCCAAGTTTCAGAGACAGGGAGCAGGAGCTATGTGCTTGCTCTTCCATCTTGGCATTCAACTTCATCGTCTTCCAAAAGTTGTAACTAACAGAGTTAGAGTTACTAGAAGGGGGTGTTTTACTGCCTTTCGTGGATTGGTTGGAAGTCTTAGGATTAGAGAGGGTGCTGGTGATAACTGACTCTAGAATTGGTGAATCCTTTTGAGCCTCCTTATAGTCCTATGAGAGTTCAAGCCCTGGTGCCCAGTGCAGAGGTGCTCCCCTCGTCTGTAGTAACAGTGGATGCTCTCAGGTTTTGGTGAGACCTGAGAGGAAGGAGGAGCAAAGGTGACCTGAAGGGGTCTGGTTCAGCCAATCAGTAACTCCCCTGCCTTTCTCTTGCTCAGCATAGAGGGGTAACTTCTTTAATGTTTAAGCAGAAGATACTATATCTTGATTGATAGGTGGTGAGGTATCTTTAATCAGATACATGTGCTAGTTTGAAGTAGGAACTTTTAACAAGGAGCTGTAGGAGCTGTAAAGAAGTATAATTGGAGTGAACAAATCCTGTGTGTTCTGATGGTGGACTATTTCCATGGCTCTAATTACTGCATTTTATATCCGTAATTCTCTTTAATTTTAAGAAGCTGGCAGCATGGAAAGGTATATAAAAAAATGTGCAAGTTTCTGGGTGTGCCACTTGAAATTAGACAGTTTAGACATGGGAACAGCCCTAAGTTGAGAAGCTAAAATTATTCTTCTTTCCGCAATACTTTGCAATCTTTATCAACTGTGGTCTTTGGATGGCTCTTCAGAATTAAGATTTTTACCATCTAGCTTTGACCAAGTAATTGAAAGTTTTACAGCTCATACAGAAAACTGCAGAATGAAGTGTGAAAATTACTGAATAGGCATTTTTAATGAAACATGTTCTTAAATGTAATGGGGTTGAAATTATGGTGAGTCAACAGTTTCCTACAACTGGGAATGATCAAACTTTTCATTCTCTAAAAGCCGTAAAAGTTAAAAGTGTTTTTGTCAACTCAGAGTAGTTGTAGGGAAACAATCAGATTTTAGTTAAAACTATGTTCATTTATTTTTTCAGAAAACAGTGGGGCATTCTTTCTCCCATGTGCATTTTAAATGGTGAAGGTAGGATTTCTGAGCCAGCTCCTAAAACCAGACCTGTTCCATGTCAGCTGTAGAACACTGGCATACGAAAGAACAATATTGTTGTAGCACTGAATTGGATGGGGCCATGGCCAGTGTGCCAGGCTGAAAAAAATGTTGGTTTAGGTGGTGGTTCATTTGTAGGTGATTGTATGCCATCCTTGAGGGTGAGAGGCACAGAGGTAGGGACAGAATAGTTTCAGCTGTCTGGCTTTAATCTGCTTGCCGTATATCTGCTGGATATGCAACCACTTGCAGTTTGGTTGTAGGTCGTTTTGAAACCACCTTGATTTCTTTAGAATTCTTGCTAGTGTGTTGAAACCACTAGGATGCTTCTCTGTCTGAGTAATGTATTCTCTGTAGTTTGTGGTTTCTTAATAAGACCACGAGTTAAACAATTGAAGGGTAACAGAAGAAGATCTGGCCCTAAAGATGAGGAAACATTTAAAGCTTGGTGGGATGTTAATTTACGTTTCAAACTAGCAGATCCCGTGTACATAACCTAGTTGCTCACATTTTAGTAAAGAGTTGTGTGTGTAACTTCAGCTTTGGGTGTGATTCAAAGAGCACGCTTGTAGGTAGGAAAGAATTACATGCAGTTATAAAAAAGGAAAGGTACTTCCTACGATAGAGAATTCACCCTAGAGTGAATTCCATAATGAGACATCATACAAGCATCGGGTGATACCTACTTTTACTTCTAAAAGCAAGAGGAATGAAATGTTTATGGAAGCAAACAGCAAGTCATCTGTGTTTTCGGCTGTAACAGGACTTGAAGAAATATAACTAGTTAGCTGGTAAGCAGGCACAATTACCAGTGATGGGGACACATGATAGTATAACAGTTGAACATATTACTGGGAAAATGATTTAGCATTATTTAACTGAAGATAAACCAAGATAATCTCTGATTTATAAAATGTACTTTTTTTTTTTTTAATAGCTTTTTTTTTTCTTGGTCTTGTTGATGATTTTCTGAAATCGTCTTGCAGCTCTGCACTCTAATAGTTGGCAGAAGGTGGAGTTTTGACCAACATAGTGACATAAATTACTTTTGGTGGGTGATCCCCAAGTGTCACTCACAAAAGTGCGAAGTTGTATTAAGAGTTAGTTATAAAAGCATGGAGTTGTAACTAGAAGAGTTTTCATTGGTGAAATGTAATGGCATTTTCTAAAGCTAGAAAAACTTACTTTGAACAAAAGAAATAATCCTTCAGCCTCTGTGTGTGTTTAGGAACTACAGAAAATGAATTGTAATGGTACGGTAAGAGCACTTAATTTTTTTTTATAAATATGCCTTTTATAATGAAGGTGAAGTCATTGCGGGTAACACTTGGAAATGCATTGGGTCTGATACAATGGTAATGCCCGCAAAACGGAGTATTTCAAACAAGCACTATTTAATCACTTCCTTCTGTCAGTGTTCAAGAGTTTCCTCTCGACCCTAGGAGCTACGTGAGCCTGACAAATGGAAGCCGAGACTCCGGATAATAATTTAGGACTTTGAACACCACTTCCATTTTCCTGCCCTTGGTGAAAGGGACGGGTTTCGGCTCTAAGAAATGCTAGCTTAAAGTGAATATATACTGAGTGTTCACGTGACTTCTCTTTTAAAAAAATATCATTAATATCTGCTCCTTGGATGGAGCAGAAAGGAAATAAGGTATATTATTAATAGATGGAAATATTGCATATATTTGTGTTATACTTGTTTGAATAAATACAGTAGATGTATATTGGTAAGTGAAAAGAACCAGCTTTTCAAATAATCTAAATTCAGATATTAGCATCTTTCAGAAGTTTCAGAGTTTACCTTAAAAATAACTTTTAACTTAATAATGTAATTTTTTAGAAATATGAAGATTGTATGTAATTGATAAGATAGTAGAATCAAAATAAAATTTTTAAAAAGCGCCAACAAATAAAGCCCACCCTAGTCCTATTAAAGGGACCTTGTCTTTCTTGTATCATTTCATTTGAAATCAAATACTTTTAACTGTGATAAAGGGATGACTTGCAGTTTGGTTTGGCTTTGAATAATATGTTCTGAGAGGATTAAAACAACTCTTGCTCTTGAATAGTGTCCAATAACTTCTAGTGATGTGCCGTATTTCACTGGTTATGGCTCATACACTGGGTGGTTTCTAACTGTATGGGTAGGTTTTATGCATCTGAAATCTGAACTGATCTCTCCTGCCCCAAGGATCTGCCCATCACTGCTACACCGAGCTTTGACCATTCCTCTGATTTGGGAGCAGGGGCTTTTGGACGGGGGCAACGCCAGAGTTCCCTTCTACCAATGTACTGCTTGGAGGGAGAGTGTTGGGATATGACGGCGTGCCCAGGGGTTGCACTGTGTTACTACTCTGTCACGGGGCTATTTCTGTAAGCTATCAGGGTTCTGCTTGCCTGAAGGACAAACAGTTGGCAGATACAGTTCAGTAATATGACCAAATTGTGATCAAATCTTCTGTTTTTAAAAATAAGCATACTGTACTAGAGGTGAGCCAAGGGTAAAATAGTCCTTTATCCTTTTTATTGCTATTTATTACTATGCAATTCATTTCAAAGAAGGAGTAGGTGGATGAAGTTCCTACTCCTGAGTCCTTTAGACCTCTTTAGTTGCCTTTCCAGACCCATGTTAAGGCTCAGAATTAGCTTTTGGTTCTTTCCATTTCTTTATCTGGATCAGGCCTTCTGTTTCTCCGCCGGGCTAGGATGCAGTTGTCACGTTTGTAACACTTGTTACGTGTGCTGTTAGTTTGTCTTATCTTTCCTCTACTACACTGTGGTGTCTGCGGAGCAGGCGGTGGGTGGGGGAAAAGTCTTGTGTTGTTGCCAAGCCTTGTTCCAGTGCTCTTCTCTTGGTTTATATGAGTGTCTGTCTTTTGCTATTATGGTGACCAGAGAGCTGGGAGGTTTTTTGTCCTGTGTGTCCTTCCCCTCTCTCCCCCTCCTTTTTTCACAGTTATGCAATGAAAGGAAGGTCAGACCTGAAATACTTGCCCCGATATATTAATATTAATATTTACTAAACAGAATGTGTTTTGTAGGCTTTGAGCTATATAGTTACACCCAACAATTGAGAGGAAGCAGCATTCCCTCCTGGTCTTGTTGTATTTCTGATTCTGCTGCCCTTAAGGAAGCAGTGCTGTAAAGAGATGTCATGGCTCTCCTGCATATTCTAGCACCAGAGGGAAACGTTTGTGGCTCAGTTGGGTGAGTCAGACACAATAATTCTGAAGAGGGATTCCTCAGATGTTTTGGTTTGCCTGCCAAAAAAAAAGTTGCTGCTTCTTATCCTCTACCATCCACATCACCATTCATTAAATACTTTTGTTGTCCAGTCTTCTTGTCAGAGTGCTGAATTATGCAGGATCAAAGAAGTGATAGAGGTGATATCAAGTGGAGGCTTGGTGCTGGAACAGGATCAGGGCCACGTCTTTGACGGCAGCTGAGCCAGTCCCACAGCTCAGTACGTGCATCTGCACCCTCTGTATTCTGAGCCGGGAGGAAACCTCATTCTGGCGTAGGTGAAAGAATGATGAACACATAGGAGTGGGGAGCTAAATTGTAACCAAGTCTAGGAAGGAATGCACGTCTCAGGGTTTGGGCAGGAATTGATTTTAAAAGGTTTGTGGGCAGTTACTTTAGGTGTTCGGTGGGGAAAGGTGTATGTTCAAGCACGTGTCCTCTGTTAATGTTCAACCCATGTAGAGTTGTGTGTGTGTGTGTACATTTAATTTCTATGATGCCTGTGCTGTATTAAAGAGCAAGTAAGGAATCACTTTATTTGGACAGATAAAATAACCTTTCCAAATAAAAGAGCATATAGTAGTCTAAAGAGCATAAAGTAGTCTAAAATAGACAGCTTAGGTCTGAAAAAATTCCTGATTAAATTTAGCATTTCATTTTCATTGACTTTATTTTTCCAGAAGTAGATTTTTACCTTGCATCTAAACTGTCTTGTGTGTCTATGTGCAAAGGCAGTCTGCAAATGCATGTTTATATTTCAGTTAATGAAAAGCAGCACATGTGATTCATAGCTGATGGATGTGAGTGATTTCACCCTGGGAGTGAATTTTATATATATATATATATATATATATATATATTACAGATTATATAGAGAAAACTTAAGAATGAAAACTGTCTCAGAAAACTTCATTTTCCTCATTTGAAACAGTAAATTTCTTGCAAGCCACCCACAGTGAAAATATTATTCTGCATCAAATAGGTGCTTTGAAAGTTTTCAAAAGCAGATTGAGCAAAAACCACGTAGTTCTAAATGTGTATAACTGTGTGAAGAAGCCTGTTTTCGAAATTGTGTGCTTGGAAACATAGTGGTGTCTTCTCAAGTACTTGTATTGGAACCCAGATATTTTGGAAGAATGTGTTTTAAGGCTAGTATTCCAGATTTAAAGTGAATACTAAGTTAAGGCATATAAAATACTATTACATAACTCTGAGAATAAATACTAAAATTTGAAGTATATTTTAAGTCCTAGCAACAAGGTGTCAAGATCAAACACCAAATATTTATTTGTGTTGCAAATATAGAAGAAAACTGTTCCTGATAAGTGATAAACCAGCTCTTTGTAATTTTTATTTAAAAGTGTTTCCCAGCCATTTTCTTCAGGTATTTCAGTAATGAGTACTCAAAAACTTGATGTGAAAAGCAGGGAAATATTCCTCCCCTCCTTGACAAGTGAGCATCAGATCTGCTATTTTTAAAATTTCAGGGTGATTGTAAATGTTTTTGCTCTTATGAACTAAGTTCTTTTAAGCTGTGTTTTGAAGTGTGTTGTTAACTTACTCTATGATATCAGCTCATCTAGTTTCATTTAATAAAGCTATTTTAATATCCTGTCTGCTCAATGCAATTCCAATTTACATAGAAATACAGTTTGTCACTGAAAGTAAAGAACTACTTCCATTTTTTTATTTTGTGAAAGTGATGAATCTGTACATTTGTTACACTATCCACATCTAGCAATTTTAATGGTTTTTTTCAGCAAGTAAAAAAAAAAAGGGGGTTAGCAAAGTTAGTGTAAAATCTGCTTGAGCTAGAACATGTTTGAAAGGTTCAGACCTAAACATCAGATCTATATTTTCCTTTGGACATAATTAAAAAAGCTACCTTAAAGGGAAAAAAAAAAAAAAGATGTGAAAGAGGATTAAAATGCTTAATCTGCTATGGTTTTTTTTTTCTTGATTTGTGAAGTAGCATTGCAGTTGAGATATTAAACAGTCTGCCTTTCATGGACACCACATATCTTGACGAGGTACTGATTTCTTTTGCTCTTTTTTAGTGAATTAGTGGGCCTCGTTAGTCTTGGGCTTCCTGTTCCTTCTTTAAGACATTGGGAAATTGTGCAAAGAACAAATGGATGAAAAACTGGGCAAGTGTCTGCCTTAGTGAAGTGCCAAAATCTCACACCAACTTTCTCAAATCTGTGAAGGAATCTTTAAGGAGAGAGCAAGAAATAATATTTTCTTGTCATGACAAAATACAGGAGCCGTAAGATAACACTGAGAAGTTATTTTCCTATAAATCAAAAGAAGCTGAGATAAAGTAGAGGAAAAAATAGTAAAAAAAAGCTCTTGCAATCAGATAACTTGATATGTAATGTAATGTAATAAGAGCAGCCAGAATTCTGGGGTCGTCCCCTAAGCAGAGCATCTTTGCTTATGAGAAATGGATAGTGTGAGCTTCACTGGAGATATTTCCAGCTGTGTAATCCCTGGTAGCTCTGGGCTATTTGGAGTTTTTAGGGAAGATGGTGTAGCTATGGTTGAGTATTTCAGTCCTGTATTTGTTCCCTTGGTAGTTGTGTGTCGTGATATAAAGGTACAGGAGTGGCGAGGTGTCTGGGGAAAAATAACATTGTCTCAGTCCAGCTGATACAGAGAGTTCTGCTACCTGAAGTCATTCAGGCTGTTACTCCCTGCACAGAGCTTTTTGTTGGCTGAGGTAGTGGTTCCTGTCACACTCTGTTTAGTGATCCTAACTTAGTGTTTTCCACCACTCTTGTATTACAGCATCAGCATGAAAACTTTGACGTGTCATGTCACAGTCTTGGAGCAAAAAGGAGGCAGGTTGCTTGGAGGAGAGCAGTAGCAAGAAGTGAGGCAGTTATTCTATTTTGTTATTAAGTAAACCCAGAAGAGGGTTTTTCTTAAAATCACGAATAGGAGATTTTAAAAGCATGGGAGAAATTGGCTAAGGGTGGAGGAAGAAGTTCCATACCGGTTTGCTGGTGGAGAGGGAGGGAAGTGGTCCAGATGCTTGAGAGAAAACAGACCTAAAGTTGTATCATGTTAACCTGCCCTTCCTGATACTAGTTAAATCTTTCAGAATATGCCATGTAGACTTTATTCTCTGCCAGCTGAGTGATAAACATACATGTCAGGTAACAGAAAGGTGATGAAAATGCAAAACAATTTAAAAATTAATCTCAGAATATATTTGAAGCTATTTTATGAGTCTTTTATATGGTACCTTTTATGGAGAGGTGGATTCTTCTGCCTGCCAAGACACAATTTTTAAATTGCAAATTATAGGGTAGAGTTTTGATGATCTTCAAGATTGTCGGCACTTTAGTGAACAATCCTGAAAGGATTTTCCTAATGACCTCTGTAGGAATGTTGTTGTGGGAGGATGAGTGGCTGAGGAAGAGAGAGGAGTTTTGGAACACTGTTAAGGCTTTATTGACTCACTGATGCCTCAGTTTTCCTCCTTCTGAATTGCTGTAAATGTCTGGAACACCAACCCTCTGTTCCTTTCTCATGGAGTTTACTACAGAATTGAGACTAGAAAATGTAGTATATTTATGAGGCTTATAAAACATTTCAAGACTTGTAAAGTCTCCAGAGGAGGAATGGATGTTGCATAGTAGGAGCTGAGTAATTAAACTCAAGCTACTTTTTTAAAGGAACACTGGATTCATATTTATTTTAATATGGCAGAAAAAATAGATTTTGAAACTAGAGAATACCAGAAAATGTGGCTGTGTTACCATAGGTGCTTCTAATGATAAAAAAATGGATTTTAGTGTGGAGCAAACTGTGATATGAATGTGTAGAGTTTGTTCAATATTTGGGACAGTTTTTTTAAAAAGGAAAAAAAGCTCATTAATTTTCACTTACATGGTGCCTTGTGTTAAGTAAATACATTGCTATTGCTTTTCTGTTGAAGGTTCCAGGGAGCAGACTTCTAATAGTTTCTACTGATCATATTGCATTCCTTTTTAGGGCACCATGTGTATTGGAAGTATGAAAAACTCAGGTATCACAGACAAGGTGTTTTAGTATTTGAATGCAAGGTAGACAGGCGAATAACATAAAGGAATGTTATTATAAATAAAGCCTAATATACTGATAGCTGTTACATTCATGGGAGTTTAAGAACTTGCTTTTCTTGTTCAGCAGAGGGTTGCATCCCACTGAAGAGTGCAATAAGTAACGTCTAAATGATACTTGGGCTCTCCTCTGTTACTGATGTAGTGTGACTGGTAGTCCTGAACCTGACCAGAAAAGTCTGGGTTTGAGATGCTGTGTAGAATAAAATCTTCATGTGTGCCAGCTAATGTGAGCTTAAAAACTACCCTGCTGGATTTGTTCTCTCCATGTGCTGTCTTGCAGCATGAACACATTGATTGTTGCCTTAGTCCTGCCTGAAGTTTTTTCTAAAGTTAGTTTGTTAATAATGAAGATAAGTCAGCAGAGAAAAAGTTCCTTGCAGGATGATATGGGTTCAAGCTGGCCACAGAACCCAGGGCATCTTGCAGGATATATCCCAGTGCTGTTCTAGGGATTGGATACTTGACATACAGCCTGTATGGGCTTCAAAGATTGTTTTTCAGAAACAGAAATCTTACCAGGTTGTGGCAGATAATCCTTGCAGTTGGGAAATGGAAATGTGCTGGGAGTCTGGAATACTTTCACCGTGCTCAAACTGGTAATGCAGTAAAGCATTAAAAAAAGGTCAAGGATGTGGGAAACGCTGAGTTATAAAGAGGTGCAGCCAGACACTGATAACCTGAAGTTCAGATGTCAGAATCTCTCACTTTTTGATTTCTTGGCTAGTGGAGGGCTCGTGTGTGAGTTGACTGGTGAAACAGTGGACCAAACAGATTTGGTCATTCTGTCGTCAAATGGCTTCAGCCAGTGGTTCCAAAGACCACTGTTATCAGAATCTGTAAGAAAACAGTCCTAAGATGTCTTAAAGTTTAACATTAATATATTCCTTATTCTGTTAAAGTATTTTTTTTACTTTCTTTGTCTCTGAATTTTATCTGGAAATAAAAGATTCTTAGAAGATTAATCTGTTACCAGATCATCCATGGATGTACTTCTTGATATACTGTGTGAGCACTATAAAAATTAGTATTGGAATAGAACTTGTCAGTGGATAGACAACTAAATTTCAGACCAACAGAAAAATTTAGCAATAAAATTCAATTTAACTGTCATCATGCAAGGGCAGATGTTTGACACCTGCTTTTAAAGAACATAGTAAAGATCAGGATCTGAATATATTGCTGATTGTGTACAAGCCTATGCCAAATAAAGCATAACTGTTGCTGTACTAACTTCAAATAAGTGAAAATGAATTCATATTTAAAACAATGTGTGTAATTTTCTGGTCCGAAGTAATTACTGTGAGCAGACATATTTGCACAAAGATGTTATTCTTCAAAAAGAATGG
Organism: Oriolus oriolus; assembly: GCA_013400235.1. NCBI lineage: Eukaryota > Metazoa > Chordata > Aves > Passeriformes > Corvidae > Oriolus > Oriolus oriolus. The sequence continues at coordinate 639,912 of VXBT01000229.1, read as the reverse complement.
AGAAAGCAAATCCCTTAATTTTTATTTAAATTTGGTGTGCCTCTATGTTGTGTATTAATAATCCTAAAACAGAAATGATGCTACTTTTATGTTGTTTAGGTATTTACTAGGAAGATGAAGCTCTGTCATTCCAAGAGTGTCATTTTGTTGTGCAGCTAAGCAATCTAGCAATACCTGTTGAAAAGTGTGGGATTTTTTTTTTAATCATGTCCTCCTAGCTGTATGTTTCTTGCTCTTTTCCTTGCACCACTAACTTGTCAGATTCTCTAGCAAGCTGTTTCAGAAAAGTGAGCCAGTGGACAGCTGATTGCTTCTGGATAATGAAAAATGGGGAAAAGCTGTGTTTGGTCTCCGAACCAGATTGTTGTGAGGTGGATTTGGTTCCACTATAAGGAACGGAGGAGGGAAGAAAGAAGGAAATTTTTCCTTTTTGGCAGCAATTAACTTGTTTTGGTTTTCTTTAATAGGGAAATCTGACCATTCTGAAGCTATTCCATAACTGAATCATCATCGCTACACTCTAATGTGATGCTTTCAGAGTCCAGAGTGAAGTGTCAGAATCAGGAGATCTTAAAAAAAGAAAAAAAAGAAGAAATTAGGAATTTTAAATGAGCAAACATGTTAGTCTCACTGGTTCTGGGTGAATTTACCAGGAGCTCCTTTCCATGATCAGCTTTGGGAAGGATGTGATAGAGGGATTTAGTTCATGTCAGTAATGGTATGCAGCAGTCTGTGGAAATGTGCTGTGGTAAGAAGGAACTGTTACTTTTGTGTGTTTTCATCTTGGCAGGAGAGCCCAACCATTTGTTAAACACAGCGGGAGAGTGGTTTATTTTGAAACTCCCTCCAGTTTTGTTTTCATGGTGGGAGGTATTCTCAGCCAGAGTTTTCTTTGGGAAGATTGCAAAATGTTTAGGTAAAATTTTATTCATTGTCTATTTTCCTAGGGCAAGAAGAGGCCGTTATGATCCAACATATGACACACTACAGTCAAGTGCATGTTATCTATAGAATTCCCTAGTATTTATCATATTGTACCTATACACTTCTTTTTTGAGGTATAGCATATCTCCCTCAGAAGAGGTAGTTTTGTTTAGAACTGTAATCCCTGGATTTCATTACTTAATTAACCTCCCAAGGTTTTATGGCTTAATTATATTCAAAATTTACTGTCTTGTCCCACTAAATGTGCTTATCCTACACTTTATTTAAGGAAATGTAGGACACATGGCATGTACTTTTCTAAATTGTTATGTCCCAGGGCTGCATTTGCCTGTTCAGGAGTACGTATCAGGAGTATTGAGTATATGGAGTAGTTTTATGAAGTTAAGGCAGAAAAGACAAAGCCAAAGGGAAGGAACCTTCTTGTTCACTTACATATTCTCTTCTAGGCTCATTTATGTTTGTCTGCCAATGTAGAAAATGAGCTCTTTTCTTGCCACCTTATAGGAGTAAGAAAGAATGGGCGGACTAAAGAGAAATGGTTTGTTAGTGTTGTTGTATGGAGATATTTTGCAGTGAAGGAGAAGATGACAGTGCCCAATACAAAATCAAGTTTGTGTCAGTGTGGAGAGACATTAACATTAATATTAACATTTTTCAGGTTTTTTCAACTTGCTACAGTGTGGAATCATCTACTTAAGAGTAAAACTTTCACTTAAAGTAAGGAGTCAGACCAAGGATGTATATTCCAGCTATGGCAAGATGGAAACTGACGATGAAACCTGCCTTCTTTGTTGTAGCTTTACATGTTATTGTGTATTTAGATAGGAATAGATTTTCTCTGGTGCTGCCCAACTCTCCAGATGAAGTGGGTATTAAGATTTAGCTGTTTAAAGTACAGCTGTTTGCAGCATAAGTAACCAAACTCAGCCTGGGGGCTCAAAATGCGAAGAAAGATGACATGACCCCATTTTCATTACAAAAAGGCAATAAAAATCTCTGACTTAATATGGATGTCACACACAGAAATGTCAATGGGTGAGTACACAACATGAAAAAAAAAAAAAGGCAAAATGTGGAGAAAGAAGATGCCAAAGTGAAATATGTGAGTTTGTGGGTTGAAGGTAGACAGTAAAAGCCTTTTTGCCAAACTGTCGTCTGTCAGCAGCCACTTGGCTTCTGACTCTGGAGATCACCAAAGGAAAGAATGACTGCAGCTTTCACACAGTACTAGATAAATTCATGACAAAAACAACTTCAGAAGGGAAGCTCTGCAGACATTGCAATCATCCTGGGGAAAGCAGTTGCCATGATAAGACCTGGTTGTGACGGCATGCACAATAGTCATGGTGTAGTAACCTGTGCAGCAATTGCTGTCAACTGAAAATTGGGGCTTTTCTATCCAAGTTGTCACTGTGCTGTGTTTAGGAGCATGGAGGAAGCTGGCATCATCAGAGGTCACTGTATGAAATATGACTGCATGTCTTTGAAGAAGGATGAACAGTGCAATAGGTTGTAGCTTTGCAAACTACTTGAGCGTGGTCGTCTTGCTGACTTACCCATATGTGGACATTTGTCATCAGTCTGGAGTGTTAGGAAGTCCACAAGATTAATAAGAATCTGTGAAGTCTTGAAAGTCACAAGAACATTGGGAAAGTCATACACTGTGTCTTAAAAAAAAAATAAATAAAAAATTGGAGACATTAAAATTGCAAAGCAGACCTTGAACATTGGGTAACCTGTAAACAAACAAGCAAAAAGCAATCTTACTGTGAAGCAGAAGACTTAAGCCCTTTGTGACACTTGGTTAGTTCTCTTTAGGGGTTTTCTCATGAAACAACAGCTGGTGCTGTTTTGAGAAATGTTATTGGAGCTTTAACAATATGAAGATCTTTCATACAGGACAGAATACAAAAGGCATTCTTGAGACAATTCCAAAATATACAGCAGAGATTGTCAGTTAAACAGCAGTGTGGTTAAGTGTTTGCCCAGTTAAAAAAAAAAAAAGATGAGGGAGAACTTTCCTGCTGCATTTATGTGTATTTTAAGTAGTAGGAATTCAGAAGTTGAAAACGCTTAAATTTTATTTTGTTTGGTTGGGTTTTTTTGAAGTTATCAAGGAACACATAATGGGAAGACTGTGGAGAATGTTTGTGTCCCTAGAACTCTATAGTTTGTTTGGTGATGAAGATTTTCTCTTTTTTGGAATGAGTTCGAAGCATCACTTGAAATCTAAAAATGTCCATTTGAGATGGAGATACAGAGATTCAGGACTGGTTTTTTGGGTACAGCATGGCCCAGAATGCTCAGTCTGGGAAACTGCAGTTCTGTGGACTTTTGATCCTTGTATGCATGCATAATAACATTCATTTGTGTAGTTGAATACTTTTGGGATTTTGCTTTTATGCTTGTGTTTCAGTAGCAGGTTAAATAAGTTCTGAATGTTTATTACATGAGGGTTTTTTGTGTACAGAATGTGTATGATACTTGGAGTATTGTAAGAATAAAATCATACATCATAATAAAATCTGTCCTCTATGAGAATGAAAGGAATGTTCAAGTTGGGCATACTTTGTGGCATCTTAATAAAATCTATAGCATTAAAGTTCTTTAAGACTACTTTTTTCCTTTAAAAAAAAAAAAAATTGACCAGAATGAAAATGTTATGCTGATCCTTTCTGTATTCGATCCTTTCTGTATTCTTCTCCCTTCTTAAATCATACATTATCATGTTCCCGTGGGTGTGTTATAAATTATAATGGGCATAGGTGTCGCAGGGAGTACAGTAACAGAAGATCCTTACTAATCATGGGCTACCTTATATGTCTCCAAGAAGGGACAGTTCTGCAGGGCTAACTCTTTTTAGGCAGCAGAGTTTGTTGAGTTGTGACCTCCCTTGTCTGTCAGTGTGATAACAATTTGAAAGTAGCATCTCAACAGAAGATAGAGTTTTGATACTCTGCATTTATTACTGATAAATTAGAAAGTGTAAACTCCTCCAAGCTGTCAGTAAGACTTTCACTGGAAAGCAGAAATGTATTTCCTACCATTGTATTAAAGGCAATAGCTTGCAGAAATCTCTTCCCAATAATTCTATTCTGTAATAATTTTTCACAATCCAGAGTTACTCAGTCACAATAAAATGGACTTCTTCTAATCTTCTGACTCTTACTCTACTTGTCCCATAACATTTTTGCTATTGGAGATAGGAAAATTGTAGCCTACATTTTTTAGGCTAAGATTTGAGTTCTTTGTGTTAATGTGTTTGCTGAGTTGTGATGCGTGGTCAGACCCCAGTCCTCACATGCTGGGTGAGTAGAAGGATTTTGGAGTCCTGAGAATACAATGCTGATGTACACGTCAGCTGAAGAACTGGCATGTGGTAACTGCCCTTCACATGCTTCCCCGACTGTAAAAACTTCTTAAAGCCCAAGAATTGGGAGCAAATGAAACAGTTCTGGTTGAACAAGATTCTGGTGGTCTTTGCACCTGGAATTCTTTTGCTTTCTATATGAATTGTATCTCCTCTCTTCCATTTTTACCAACACTTATTTCATCTGAGAAGTATTATGTTATTTTCCTGCTAGTCACTGATTCCTTTAGAACAAGTGAGCATAGTAAAGCAGTGTTAACAGACCTGTGGGACCAGTAAGTGAGCTAAGGGTGATTCCTATGAGATATGATGTCAAAGATAGTAATAAAATAAAAAATATTTATATACATGTACAGTGAAACTTATTGGAAGCCTAGACATCATTCACAGAACTACTTCAGTGAAAAAAAATTACGTTGCAACTGTTGGCAATGCTTCTTTAGTAACAATTCTCATTCCTCCTCTTCCGTGTGTGTATCAGTTTAATGTGTCTATTTGCAATGTTCTGTTCCTTTTCTGCTTGCTTAGTTGATCCATAGCTAATATTTTTAGGGTGATGGTGACAGGGTTATCACAATTTAAGACCAAATAACTGTGAAGGCTAAATTAACTTGCATTACCAAAGCCCTCTAATCACATATGTGATTTTGCAACTTCCCTGTTTGGCAGAAAGTGAGATAGACTCCAGAGGAATAGGCATGAGAGCTAGCGTTGTGATTCCAGCTCTGCTGCGTGTAATCCTGGTGCCAGATAGTGAGGTTCCCTGGGTTCTTTCCCCTTTTCCTCTGGATGCTGTCAGATACAGGAGTAGGTAATAGAGAATTTTATTCTCATTTGGCATGTTTGGGTTTACTCATGGCCGAATAATTGGTTGTTGTCATCACTGGTGCACACAGTCTGCTCGTCTCAAAGTGTGTCTCTGGAAGTGTGTTTCGTAGAATTTCCGTAAGTAAACTAGAAAAATGTGATCTCTAAATCTGGAAGAGAAAGGTAATTTCCCTTGTTATGAATAGAATTGAATGCTTTATTCTTGTGCTGGGTGGGGGGAGGTGTAGAGGCATCAAAGCCTGAGTACTAGAAGTTGGAGAAGATAAATGGATTAATATGTGGAGAATTGTGTGCTATAGGGTTGGCGTTTGGCCTTTTTGATTCTGTTAAAGCTGTTTGTGTGAGTTCAGTATCCTTTGCTCCTTTTTCCTATGGATTTATATGCTTTCTTACCCTTTGCTTTCAGTGCTGTCTGAGGCTGCAAGAAAAGCTAGATTGAAGGAGAAGTGATTACACTTCCTTTTGGCCACAAAATTTGCATGAGGGTTGGAGTTTAGTCTGTATTTACTTCATATAGACACATACTGGAAACAGCTAAATGAGAGGGAAAAATTTACCTCAGTGGCAAGTGGGTTTTGTCCTCATTATTTGTCTGGTGATGGTTTCTACTGGTCATATAACACCTGCTTCAGAGTTGATAAACCCCCTCTGAGAGAAGGAGGCTATTTCAGGTACTGGATGGGTGGGGACAGAATTTCTCATGTCTTCTAGCCAGGCAAATAAATCCTGTGAGTTAAAGTTACTTTTATTGGCATTTTTAAGATAATTCAGATAATTCCAAATTACAGACAGGAATGCATACTGTAAAATGTCATTACTACTCTCTTTGTATGTATGCTTTCACTGTTTCAGAATAGGGCTATTCTATAGCTGCTTGTTCTGAGATTTTAAACTTTTGTGTGGTTTTCATTCAATGGCAAGGAGGTATCAATCAGGAAAAAAATAGCTGAAAGTGCACCATATTTCTGTATCCCACCTCCCTCCCCATCCCCAAGTGGGTTTGTTTACCATAAAACTGTTCTTCAAGGTGTTTTTCATAAAATCCGGACAGATTAGGCTTCAATTCTGTTTAAATTCCAAGATTAGCCTATGTGATTCTCTCTTCTTACAGTCCTTGGCTTGTTTCATAGAATCATAGAATGACCTGGGTTGGAAGGGACCTGAAAGATCAAGTTCCAACCCTCTGCCATGGGCAGGGACACCTTTCACTAGACCAGGTTGCTCAAAGTTCCATCCAACCTGGCCTTGAACACTGCCAGGGATGGGGCATCCACAAAGCCTCTGAGCAACCTGTTCCAGTGCCTCACCACTCCCACAGTAAAGGGTCTTCCTAATCACAGTAAAGAATATCTTCCTAATGTGTAATCTAAACCTGCTCTTTCAGTTTGAAGCCGTTCCCCCTTGTCATTCCTCTACGTGCTCTTGTAAATAGTGTCTCTCCTTTCATCATAAAGCATTCTGGGATTGTACCAGGTTTGATCATGTCAATAGAGAATGTAAATTATAGTAATTGAGAAGCTGGTAGGAGAGGCATTACAGCGTTTCTTAAGTCCTGCTGAATGAATTGTCTATACTATAATGTAAAAGTATAGTATTGCTGTTATCATTTAGAGCAGTATTCAGTGGTTTGGATTCAAATGCTTGTGCACAAAATGGATGTTCTAAATACTTTACCTGAAGAGAATGGTGCCTTTTGTACTGTTGTTTCCTTATTTTGCTTTATTGTGCTTAGTAAATTGCTAAAGTTTGAATATGCTACAATTTTTTAAGGATCTGTCATGTAATCTGTTGATTTTTCTCTCTTGCAGGGATAGCTTTATCTTAATGCATCTGAAAACTTAATATTTAAATTACATGACAAGTTTTGATTGTAATTTAAGTCTCTTGTCAGATTTTGTTTATATCTCAAGAGTGACAGATTGAATGAGGTTGATTGTTGGTTTGGTTTGTTTTTTCAGACCTTATTTGATAATCAGATGAATGCTTCAAAAAAGGAAGACTCAGAAAGCATTAATAAAAATGACACTTCAAAGAAGATGTCTGTTGAGAGAGTTTATCAGAAAAAGACTCAGCTTGAGCACATCCTCCTCCGTCCAGATACCTACATTGGGTCAGTTGAACCCTTAACTCAGGTAAGTGTCACTAAATTTACAGTCTTAACTGGTTTTGTTGTTTTAATGAGGAAATGTCTGTTCTGGTTATTAAATAGATGCATCTCTGTTTTTCTCAGCATTCTGAATTATAAAGTTAAAACCTATGGTCTTGTTTATGTATGCATGTGTAGGAAGGGCATGAGATAAGACTTGCTTTAAGGCATTGAGTGCTTGGTTCATCTGAAAAGGTAAGATCAAAAAATACTGAAACCCAGTCAAAACACAAACACACACCTATGTGTGCAAACAGACATTGGTGTGTAAGTCTGTGTTCACAAGCATGCCTATATGCACACACATATGTATGCATATGTGTAAGTAGCATTTGTTGTAGGTCCAAAAATGCTTTGGTCTGTTTGTTTAGGTAGAGAACAGAGAATTTAAGCCTCCTGCTGGCACTTTCTTCAGCTGTTTTTGTGAAGTTGCAAATTGCTTTGAACTTCGCTGTCTGTACTGTTGGGAGCTCCCCGCCAAGCAGAAAATAATGGATTTTCATTATGGAATTCTTTGTGGGTACAGTTGTAATTTTTGCAGACTTGTGCTTTTGTGTTGAATGGCTGCAGAAATCAGACTGTAAGAGGAAAGTTCCTGAAGGAAATAGAGAATCATAGACTGGTTTACCAAAACATTAAATACTTTTATTTTATTTTGTTTACTTGTAGTTAATGTGGGTTTATGATGAAGATGTAGGAATGAATTGCAGAGAAGTTACCTTTGTTCCAGGCTTATACAAGATCTTTGATGAAATCCTTGGTGAGTATTTTCAACAATAATGCTGTCCTAGTATTATGGAGTGCAAGCTTTTCTGAGTGCTCTCAAAGTATATCAACTTGTATCTAAGTTTAAATCACAGACTTGAGTCCCACTGAACTATAGGGCATAAAAATTTAGTGTCTTCTAGAACTATAGAACAGTTTAAAAGGAAAGAGTTTTCAGCTGAACTTGTAAGAAAATGTAAATATTTGTTACTGCATGTCCAAACGAGATAATTCTTTATGATCAATATTGTTACAAGATTTTTAATCTGCAAAGTATTATTAAGGCTACAATTTTAAGTGACATTTCCAAGAAGATTATTCCTCTGAAAGAATGCGACTTCTAAACTGCCTGAGTGTTCACTTAGATCATCCTTTCATCAATCATTAAAACTTCCTCCTTCTGTACAGAGGGGTAGTGCTGGTAGTTTTCAGGGATCATTTCTAGACTTCAGACAGTTTTAAAATAAATAAGTATCATACTGCCATTAAAAAGCACTATGACTGAGGCACAAAAAAATTATTTTTAGATAATTTTCTTGAAATTCTCAAAGTTACTGTGGTTGATGATATTCTGTTGGTGATGAGCACACACTAATCAGCAGTAGAGATGTGTAATATCTGAATACTGTGCTGTCTGCTGAACTGATATTTTGGCCTAATTGACCTGAAGTCTTGAGCTTATCAGCTTTTATGAAGTTCTGTTGTAAGGGTTGGTAGGATTACCTCATAAATTAAATTATGGTCTACTGAGGTCAGTTTTGTTGTGACCTTCATTAGGTTTGCAACCTTTCCACATCTCTAAAACTGTGTTTTACAGCATTACTGTCTTCGAGGCAATAAGGACTATATCTTTACCAGATGGAAAAAGAATGGTTGTTTAATTTTTTTTATATTATTTTTAACTTATTACTTAATTTGATAAACACGGGAATGAAAACCTTTAATCACTTCTGTTTTGAGTGCTGCCTCATAGATCTAATTTTTTTGGCTTTTCATGTTAGGGAGACCACTTCCATATTGTCCTATTCAAAAGGAAGATCACTATCCTGTCATTATTGTAGTACTTCATGGCTTATTGCTGCTTTATGTAGCACTAAGTGCTCCAGAGAGTGGGGTTTGAGAGCCAGGGGTCAGTGTAATAACATTATGAAAATGGGACATATTAGCTATGTGTGCTTTTGAATGAAACTGCACTTCATGATTTTAGCAAAAGCACCTTGAAATATCTGATCTTATACTGACGTCCTTGTCAGCTGTTTAGATAGCTTTGGTGTACTTTGGTGTTTTGGGGTTTTACCTTCATCTGTTTCGTGGATGATGAAATGGATCATCATTGGATGCTGAAAGTGACTGTAATGTGTTTTCATGTTTAGTGGCCACAGTCACATTTCTGCTTTCTGTAGTTCCTGTACATGGCAGTGCCGTTTAATTAAATTCTGATCAAATGTTAATTTCCAGTTACCCTTATTTTCATCCTAAACTGTGTAGACTGTTAGTTATAAGTCTCACAGGCTCTTTAGAGAGAACATTTGCTGCAGTCAAAGCACTCCTTAATGGATGTGACTTTTTTGGTGGGTTTCCATGTGTAAACTGGTCTGGTGATACATATAAGTTTCTAGGGTTTTCCACGTACATGCTGCAATAAATATGCAAACAAGAACAACAAGAGAAGAATGAAGTGCTCAGTATGTTAAGAACAGTTATGAGCTCACAAAATACACTTTTCTATTTATTTCTGACATGGTCTAACTGCTAAAAATGAAGTCAGTAATTATAAGAAGGTTGAAAAATATCTTCTTATAGATACTTGGTTATATTTATAGACTCCAGTGCTAAGATACAGAATATATACAAAGAGCTACCAGATGAAGAAATACCTGGACTATTGTAACTGGTGGTGGAATATGTATAAAATCAGTTTTACAGACCAAGAGATCAATGGTTGCCTATGAAGTGTTAATTTGTGCTACTTTCTTTTGTAGTAAATGCTGCTGACAATAAGCAGAGGGACAAGAATATGACTTGTATTAAAATATCCATTGATCCGTAAGTAAAAGCATGTTTTCATTTTCTTTCCCTGCCAGTGCTGTTGCAGTTTTGCTTTGTACAAATGATTTTACTACTAAAATTGGATTTATTGAAAACAGCATATTTGTGGAATTATTTCCATTAGCTTCACGTTTTAAGATGAAGAGGTGGATTAAAAGTGGTTAACAGTAAGTGCTGCTATTCTGAATTTATAATAATTGCTTTTCTGAACCATTCGTTGATGTTTGATTAAATGAAACTTAAAACCAGAAGATCATTAAATTTATGATAAATTGAAAGCATGGCAGTACCTAACTATAGCCAGCCAGGTTCTTTACAAATCTTAAATACCAGCTTTGAGGTTTTGTAACACAATTTTGCATCTCTTGAACTTCTGTGTTAACTCATTTAGCATTAGGATAAGACTGTGTTTGAATTAGTCATCTACATCACACTGAAACTTCATATTGCAAATCCATCATTACCACATTTTTTGAACCTGAATACTTGAAGAGAGAATTTCTGGTGAAAAATACTGAATTTAAATAGATGCTGATTGGGTTCCTTTAGTAGTACCTTCTCAGTGACATTTAACTGAATAATAAATTATTTAGAAAGCTAGTTTTCAGACCTAACCTTTAGGATAAGTACGCTGAGAAGTGATTTTTCTACTTTCATCATGGATTGGGAGGGAAATCATAAATGTGTAAATCTGCCTGACCTGTTCTGATTTTGAACTCTCTAATACTCGAAAATGAAAATTCTGTATTAGAGGTAGAAATATTAATGATGCCAGATATTGATGGATTTTGGCACTGATACATAAAATAAGTTAAAATGTTTATCATAACTCGGAAATAACAGTTTTAAACAGATTATAAGTTCTCTGGATGGACTTCAATGAAACCTTAAAAGCTGCATCTCTAACTTGAGTGTAATTCTGTCACTAAGCTTCAGGATCCTGTTGCTGATCATCTTGATAGTGAAAGCTCTTCAAACAGATTTTTAGGGGTTATCTTTGTTGTACAGAATACTGTCATATGTGGACAATTAAGGTCCTTCTTCCAAGACAGCTAATAAGCAAAAATGAGTGGGGATTTTTTGTAATTAAAATTGTTTGAGCTCCAAGCAAATGTGGTAAGAATATGGTCTTCTGCTGTATTTTTATGTAGTTATTTAAACAGGTATGCAGAAGTCTGTTTTCAAGATTGCATTAATTTGCTTAATGTCTTCACTATTTTATAGGGAATCAAACATTATCAGCATATGGAATAATGGAAAGGGGATACCAGTTGTGGAACACAAAGTAGAGAAAGTATACGTACCTGCTTTAATCTTTGGGCAGCTACTAACATCCAGCAACTATGATGATGATGAGAAAAAAGTTACAGGCAAGACTATTTAATGTGCTTTGTTTTATTCAGTTAAGCCATTGTGTGCCTCTTCATTATGCTTCCCCTTCTTAATTTTTCTCTTTCTTTTCTGTTTCATGACAGGTGATTACTTAGTTACCATTACTATAGCTCTTTATTAGAGTAAAAAGACTTGAAGGAAATATCTTACTTTTCCTTTTTTAATACCAATATTTACAGAGAACTTTACATCTCTAATGTCAGTACTCATTACTGAGTAACAAACAACATACCTCTATATTTTAATTGTAATGTATACAAGTATTTTAACACTTCTGCTCCTGAAATGCAGGGAAAAATAAATTTGATAAATTAAGGCATGATTTATTATCCTGAATTTAAACCAGCCCTAGTTTATGTTTTTTTTTTCAGGTGGACGCAATGGCTATGGTGCAAAACTTTGTAACATATTTAGTACAAAGTTTACCGTTGAAACTGCTTGCAAGGAATACAAACACAGCTTTAAGCAGGTATAGAAATGCTCAAAACGTCTATCCTTTTCTTTGCTGTAGTTACAAATTGAAAATCTAAAAAGTATTTCAGGAATATTTCATGAAATGGATAATTTTTCGTTCAATTGGATGTGTAGAGTTTGCAGGCTAGGTTAGTTCAGTCAGTAAAAATTGGTATCTCTATGTGTTAGGCTTTTTGAAATAACACTTTCTTTGGAGTGTTATGTGACTAAAAAGCCCCAAATTTCTACTAAAACGGAAGTATATTGATGCACATGTGAAAAGGAATATATTCAGTTGAAACATTTTGAAATTGCTGTTGTATAATTTGTCAAAAAAATCTTTCTACTTAGTTTGCAAACATGGAAACAATTATCTGTGTAATTTAGTATGGTGTTAAGAAACAGATTTTTCAGTGTTTATTAATGAATTTAGTTAGCCCTACATGGACTTAAGTGCAACCCCCCACTTGAACCCATTGCTCATTGTTAGCATACAGACCAAGGGCTGAATGTAATCAGGTCTGCTGTATATAGCTTTGAGATGGCCACCTGCCTAAAAGTTTAGAGTACTTTGGCAGTATTACATACCAAAGTTCCTTGGCTTTACAGTCTTTCCCAGCTGGTGGCTTTCTTGTCTTACTTTCTGGGCAATTAATTAATTTCTGGTCATGCTGTCATATCACTACATAAATAATACATTTAATCTGTTATGCCTGTCTCTTAAAAAAAGTAATATTTTCTGCTGACTGCCAAAGGGCAAATTAATATTGGTTCAAGTGTACTTTTTGAAAATGACTAAATGCTTTATGACTTACAGTGCTACGTTTTCCAGTATTTGTAAAATTTGTGAAAATTTATGAGAACTGAACTTTGATATATGCTGTGAGCAGACATTGTGCTTGATCATGCGGATGTGCCCATTTTCTTAAATAGAGAACAATACCAGACTCCTGAGTCAAGCCTGAACACCTTGGGGTTTTTTTTTTGCATACTGCACAGCCACCAGGATGCTGTCTTGGAGACTACTGAGTCTCTGCACAGGGACTAATAAGCCTCTCTGTAGAGGTGTGTAGTAGGTTGAAAGTGCTAAACGGATGGGTAACAAGGACTGTAATCCCAGCTCACTTGGATCTAATTTATTAAGTTCTGTGCAAGGCTCCGTTTGCATTAGAATCATGTTCATCAATGTAATAATACCTGCATGTTTACAGAAACCCCAAATGTGGTGTAACCTATGTTTGTGCCTATTTTTGTAAATCAGTTAACTTTGTGTAGTGTTTTACTACAGGAAACTTCTAAAAGAAGTTTGTGAGCTTTTTGTTGTGTAGCTGTTACAATCCTAGCATAGCTGGAAAAGGGAATAAAGGAGGAGGATAATGTGTTGTAAACTAACATCTGAACTGTTTTGTTTCCAAAGACTTGGATGAACAACATGATGAAGACCTCTGAGCCCAAGATTAAGCATTTTGAAGGTGATGACTACACATGCATTACATTCCAGCCAGATCTGTCTAAATTTAAAATGGAAAAGCTTGATAAGGATATTGTGGCCCTCATGACAAGACGAGCGTATGATTTGGCTGGGTCATGCAAAGGAGTCAAAGTCATGTTGAATGGGAAGAAACTACCTGTAAGAACATCACTTGATGTATCTTGAGTGTGCTGAGTATTTGGTGCAGAGAGTAGTGACTGTTACCTGTTACTTGTAGGTAAATGGATTCCGCAGCTACGTGGATCTTTACGTTAAGGACAAGCTGGATGAAACCGGAGTCGCGCTCAAAGTCATCCACGAAGTCGTGAATGAACGATGGGATGTGTGCCTCACTCTGAGTGAGAAAGGGTTCCAGCAGATCAGCTTTGTAAATAGTATAGCTACCACAAAGGTGAGTGGTTAGATCAAATGGTAAAAAGTGGAAATGGCAAAATGTGTGCTGAGGCTGTGCCCAGTCAGGTGTTTGATAAAAAAGTGAATCTTGGTTGCTATAAATAAATAGGTGAGCTAATCCTCTGCGTGAGAGGGACTGGCAGAGCAACTGGATGCAATCAAAATACATTCATAGCAGTATTTCTACATAAGCACCAGTTTTGAAAATGCTAGTAATCATTATCAGTGATACCCATGTCTTATGTGAGCATACATGGTGTAGAAGAAAATTAGTTTATTTCCTTTTTAACGCATTGTAATAAGATAATTCTGAAAGTAAGGTAAAAAAATCTACAAACCCCTTTAAAGCTAGCAGTAGCAAGTTTTGGAGGGCAAAAATGACTTTTGATGTCCTTGAGAAATGGCTGTCCATTTGTTGCTTTATGATGTATAAAATTGGCCTGAAGTGTTGAGATTAATTTTCTTTTATTTGTGTATCTTCGTAAGGATATCTGGGTTTTCTTTGTAACTATAGTAGTAGTGGCATAATAACAAAGAAAAATCTTAAGTTATGCTAAAGCAACAGTGTGCTCAGCATACTAAATAAAGTACAGCTCAGTATTTCTCAAATTGTGGGGGTGGTCAGGCGCCAAGGGAGTCACCTGAAATCAACCAGCATAACTCTCATTTTTGCCCTTCTGGCGTGAGCCAGGTTTAGGGATCTGTGATCTAGCATGGTGAAAAGAAGTCTTTGTCACTTCTGCTCGTCACAAATTGCACGGGATGAGTGACCCAACAGCTAGGCAGTTTAGTTGTTGGATCTAACTGAACAGTCTAGTTATTAGAGATAGCAGATCTAACAAGCTATATTTAATGAAACTAGAACAAGCAGTCCTAGTAGTTGGTGAGACTGTTTCTGGAGAATCTTAACTGTGAGCTTTCCAAAAGACAGGAAAGATGGGAAAGATAAGAATTGGTAATCAGACACTTGGAAACCTCTCCTTGCTCAGATCTCTGTTGAAAGTGTCAGAAGAAAATTCTAGTGGTAGCACAAATGGTTCACAAGCACCAGTGGTTACACTTAAGTCTAGCAGGTGCCCATGAATGTCAGTGTTAATCTTGGTGTTAGGTGATGTGTAGCCAGTGTCTGCTGGGATATAATTTTTATTACATAACTTCTTTTCAGTCACTCTCAGTGTAGTTGAACGAATGTTCTGTGGTAACAGGGCAAGTTTATTTAATTGTAGAATATTTACTTTCTAAGTGTGCATTGCAGTTAAAAACTTCATCAAAACTAGGGATGACAAATCTGGCAGTTGAAGGGTTACAACTTTGTTTTAGCTCAGGCCTCTTTGTGCAACATAAAGAAGAAAAATGGCATGACCTTAAAGATGGGTACAATATTTTTATGGAGAAACTGACAATGTAGAGAAGCTCCATTATGCTTGATACCTGGCTAAAAAATAAGTGTTTGAAAATACTGAATACTTCCTGACTCCTAAGTAAAATATATTGCATACACTTACTCCAAGGATTTGAATTTTACTCTTCTGGATCAGTTTTCACCATCATGCAGTTACACATACATTGTTATTATATATTCTTTTGGAATACGCTTAGAAAAAAGTTCTGTGTATTCTTCAAAGGTGAGTGTTGTAATTTCTAGTTTTCCCCACTCTCACGATCCATGCCTTACGTGTGTGTGATTGGTGTGGGATTTTTGGGGTGGTGAACCCCCTCACTAGCAATGGATGTGCAGCTACCCACTGGTGGGACATAATGGGTAGTAATCAGCTGCATCAGCTGCCTGCCCCCTTATCTGCTAACAGGTGAGGAGCTCATTCCAGCTGTTAACTATCACTGTTTGCTGACAGCTTTTTGTTTCTGCACCTGGATACATTTCACCCAGCTGTAACTTCCCCCCCATCTTTTTAAAACTTGCTGTAAATTCCAAATGAGTTTTTTTAGGTTGCTGGTGTGGGTTTTTTTGAGGGATGTTTGGGAGGTCAGGCGGTATGTTGAGGTGCAACTCCCTTGTTTAGTTCTTGTAAATTTGTTACCTTGGTCTGCTCCCCATTTATTCAAAATATTGCCATAGTAGACCACCACAGAATTCGACTTCAAGCTCTGATACAGCATTTGAAAGAATGTTTATAGCTGTGACAGTTGTACAGATAACCTTTAGTGAGACTTGTAAACTGATTAAAGGTGGCCTTCTCAAGTTCTGAAATAGTATCTGTGGTAGAAATTGTAGTAGAAACTTCAGCTACTAACATAGCAATCTAATGATAACTTTAATATGGTGGCACTGCTAACTGTAATACTACTAATCATTTTAGCAGAAATGCTGAGCCAATACAGTTGCAGTGTCTGAAGGTAGACTTGCATGGAGGGAGAATCCCAACCTGTTAAAATTTGCTGGAGTTCAGCAAGAAATTCAGGATTATTCTAGATTTCAGATTGATTTTCATGAAAGAAATATAATAAAAAATTGAAAAAGAAAATAGGATTGAAATTGCATAAGTAATTAAATGAAAACTTCAAATTAGCTTCTGAATTTTTCTACCATATAAACCATTTATCTGTCCACAGAATTTAAATATGGCTCACCTCGAAATAGATGGAAACTGTTGGCTGTGATAAGAATAGAATGTATACAGGAGGCAGTCAAAGCTTCATTTTTAAGATTTTTGTTAGCACTTAATTAGGTATCTTTGCATCCTGAAGTTTGCAAGACTGGGATTCCATCGTTACATTCTGGAAAAAGAAGCTTATGCAGTTCTAGCACTCCTTCCCCGTAATTCAAAAGTTGTAATAATCTTTGGCAGCCCTCTATATTCAGAGGGTATTTTTGGCTTTGTGTCTTGTATGGAATTGTTCTGACAGCTGGGGCAGTTCCAGGCTGTTCTGGTCCCATAGTGGATGCATTTGCCACCTGCTGGTGAGATGGTTGAGAGGGCCCCAGCTCTGAGCTCTGAACATCCCTCGCTCCCAGCTGCACACTTAAGAATGGACTCAGGAATGGGGAACTGCTGTGATAACTAGTATCTCCTGAGAAAAAGAATTACTGGTAAATTGCTGGTTTTCTTGATATGGCACATGCTGCTTTTAGCAAAATTAAAAAATTGCTAAAGTTTTAAGTGCAAAAATATACTGAGATGTTCCCATGAGCATAAGTTTTCAGTAATGTGATGAGTAAAAGAAATGCATTTCAAGATTGCCATTCAAGTGTAGAATGATTCTGAAACGTGCAATTTGATATTTTCCTGTAACAGCTTTTCTTTACAGTTTGGAAATGGATTTATTTTTCTTTAAAGTGGCAGGATATTGATAGATCAGCTTTCAGCTGAACTCTCCCTCTGCTGAAACTCTGTCATCCATATGTGCATAAAAACAGTTGTGTTCTAATTTTGATAGCTTTTGGGGTTTGGATGTGGGTTTTTTGGTTAGTTGTTTTTTTTTAGAAGAAATGCCATGAGAAAAGACTTTGTATGGTGCTTCTAATGGTTTGTGTTGCTGTTTTAGTAGATGACTCTAGGAAGTGACAGAAACCGTAGATGGTTTCTTTGAAGTGCAAGTACTGGTTTGGTTATGACTAATAATATTTACTAGCCCAACCATTTTGGTTTTATCTACACTCTCTTTTTTTTTTTTTTAATTTAAATCTCTTTCTGCATGAAGCTGAGAACACAGCTGCTATCCCATCAATTTGACTTCTTTACATCTTTGGTCTTTTCAGATGCATATTCTGCCTTAAAATGTAGAATCCTAACTTTTGGGGTTTGATCGCTAGTTGTTTTCCTCTTTTTGGCTGCTCTTTATTCTTGGTTTTGTTTTCTCTTACTTATTTCTTATCTATCCTATACTTCCTCATACCCATCAAAACCTTCTTTTTCCTTCTCAGTTCTGTTTTAAAAACAGCATTAAAGAAGGAGGGTTTTTCTGTTTGTGACTTCGTGATGAAGGTCTCCATAGCCGTAGTGTTCTTTATTTTGTCTGTCCTAATGCAGATTGCTCTGAACAGGAACCAGTATTTAGTCTGTATTTTTGTAAGGTGCTAACCGATCTAAAGCAAAGGTGAACTGTGTAAAATACAGAGTGTTGAGTTAGGTATGTTTTCATTTTATGGGATATGCCTGCATCACTCCGCTTTTTGTTACAAGATTTTAGTCAAAGTATTATGAACTTCCTATGACAGCCCCTAGAATTTAACATTTTATTAATACTTTGGCCTTTTTCTCTACAAATTTAAAGGGAGGCATGTGAGTAATCAATCTTTTCACTTCTGCCATCCTCACTTGAATGAAGACTGAATGATGTGGAAGAGAAACTTTAAAACAGATTTTTCTGTCTTATGCTGCAGCTCAGTGTGCATGGATTTCTGTATTTAAGTATGACTACAGGAATTTTGTTAATGCAGCTAAAAGCTGTTAGGAAATTCAATGCTCATTTTGTTTTTTGTTTGGTTTTTTTTTCTCTTCCCTCATTCAGGGTGGTAGGCATGTTGATTATGTGGTGGATCAGGTTGTGGGCAAACTGATAGAAGTGGTGAAAAAGAAGAATAAAGCTGGAGTTTCAGTCAAACCATTTCAGGCAAGTAACTTTATACAAAAATATTGAAAAAGATGACTGTGGGAATTTTGTTGAGTAAATTGGTTTCTATGTTTTCAACAGGTGAAGAACCATATATGGGTTTTTGTTAATTGCTTGATTGAAAACCCATCATTTGATTCCCAGACAAAGGAAAACATGACATTGCAGCCTAAAAGTTTTGGGTCCAAGTGCCAGCTATCTGAGAAATTTTTTAAAGCAGTAAGTAAAGCTTTTTTTTTTTTTCCCCTCTGTGAGGCAGGAATTGACACACTGGACCAAGTGTATGTATGTTTTGTAGCAGAAGATTATAGTTCATTGTGGTACTCCAGTGACATTTGCATACTCTGGAAGTGGGATGAAGGAACTTCCGTTCATTCTCTGGTCTTAATAATGGATGCAATGACTGTGTTTTGACTATTGCCCTGGATTTAAAAGTGAGCTTCACCTGATCAACTTGTTTGTTGAGATTCTGCTATTTACATTGGTGAAATGAATTGGACTCTTAAAATCTAAACATAGTCCTTGACCGATGTTTTCTGTGTTAAAATATTTTTCTGAAGTTGAGAATATTGTCTGCCTTACTCTTTGGTATCAGTCCTATTCTATTTCACTGGAGTGAAAAGACAGGGAGGGGATATGTCGCATTTGTTGTTCTTCCAGTAATCAAGGAAGTGCAAAATGGTGCCTGTAGTATTCAGGGTGATGATTATTGTCAGGCAGCAAGTTTAAAAATTTTTATGTAGATGGGCTAAGAATTGCTGTTCTAAATCAATGTGTTTGTAGAAATGCATCAGAGAGGTTTTTCCTCTACTAGATTTTCATACAATGAAGGAAAAGTAGAATTTTGTTAGCCAGAAATCAGTATACTAAGTCCTGTTTAGTGCCATTAGCCTAAAATGAAACGCTGGTAGTGAGGAGAACAGTGCCACTGCTACTACTCTTGGCATCAAAACTTGACTGATTGTATAGTGTTTTATTTTTCTAATTCTGTGTTGTGGGTGAAATTCCTGTAGAATTTAGAGGGAAAAAAATAACACAACAGTCTTGTATAACTAAATCTGAAGAATGAATACATGTTGTATTACCATCAGCAGGTTTGATTTGTAGTGTTTCTAATATTCCCTGAAGTAAACATTGATTTCCAGATGCATTAAATGTGCAGCAGAATCTCAACAATGAATTCTGTATTATGGGGGATAATTAAAAGCCAAAGCTCACAGTATTTTGCTCCATCTGTGTTTTCTTTTGATGTGAAACAAAACCTAAAACAGTTTTAGTTTAGAAAATATACTATATGCTATTTTTGCTGCAGATGTGTTTCTAAAATTGGTATTAGCTTCTCAAGTGGTTGGTAGAAAGCTCATTCTCAAATAGTTTTGGTTGTCTTTCAGCTATTTTCAGTCATTTCCAAAGAAACTTGAAATGGTCATGAATATCCCATAAGGCTGCTTTTTGCTGTCAAAATCCAGGAAACAGGTGCTTAGGACCTGAAATGTCTCAGCACATCAACCACACAACATAAGACAGACCTCTTGTTAGGTCTTAGACCTCCTTTGCTCTTTCCATCAGTTATATGAGTGGTGGAAAAGGAAGCTCCTTTTGGGTTGTGTTTTGGTTTTATGTGCATAAAGTGCTAAATAGTAAGGTGTGTGTTAATTCTTTGACCTTTCATATGTCGCAATTTTTTAAAATTTAGAGGACTTTAGAAACAGTGTTAATGATTTAAAACTGAGATGTAAGAATCTGCTATGTGAAGCTTTATCTTTCTCATCCACAATTCTGCTTTGTTGCTTGTAGGCCTCTAACTGTGGTATCATAGAGAGTATTTTGAATTGGGTCAAATTTAAGGCACAAACTCAACTGAACAAAAAATGTTCATCTGTGAAACACAGTAAAATTAAGGGCATTCCGAAACTGGATGATGCTAATGATGCTGGTAAGAGCACTTATTTTTAATTTCTTTAATGTTTCATAAATTTTTCACAGACATGATAACTTGAAACCTGACTTTTGTTTCTTACCCTTTTATGTGTTTTTTAATAAAAATCTTTCTAGTTTTCTAAACTTTCTGGAGCTAGAATTCAAATGTGATGGTGAGTTTGGTATCAGGAACGCTGTCCTCTTCAGGGTAGAGAATTAATAACACTGAACAAAAGTGGCAGTCTAGGTTGATATTGGAAGTGTGTGTATCTGGTAATTGTGGTGTCCTGCTAAATAGTGTTTCCATTTTGGAGGTGACTGGTCTTCTTGACCTTTCTAATGTAGAAAGATCAGAATCTTTATAGGGTCAGAAGCTATAGGGAGTAAATCACAGAGTGTGCAGAGCTGAGGGAATGGTTCAAGAGCCTTTTTTCATTGGACTTTAAATGCCATTAGGTTCCTGTCTGGGAATATAGGGCGAACTAGCAATCTCTGCTGGCTTGCTTCCTTAGCACAGATAGGGATCAGGATCAGCTGGCAGTCTTTGTGCCAGTAGCAATGGGATGGGAGTTGTTCTTGAATGATTTGAGGGGCACACATGGCTAAAGAGCTCAAAATGTCGCCAGTCTGTGTTCATGTTAGTTTTGATACATCCTCACATTAAGCGAAGGTAGAGAAATTGGAATGAAGTAGGTAGGTGGGCTGAGTAGGTAAAAGCATGTGAGACTGATAAAGAGGCTTGGTTTTGGTTGAGTTTTTTTGGTTGGTTGTTGGTTGGTTGGTTTGTTTGGGTTTTTTTGTTCTTCAGTTGTTCAAGCCAAAGATGACTTGATGAGATGATGGTTCTAATTTTCCTCCCTTTCTTTTTGATTCCTTGGTTATTAATTTTTTAAATTGAATTTTCTTCAGTATTTAATTACTTTTTCATTTATTCACGTCATGTTTTGCCTCAAAAGTTGATAATCGCATCTGTTCTAGTATTTTGCCTGTGGAATTTTCAACTCCTTACTCAGATATGTGTTACTGATATTTTTCTTGCTGAAAAGATTGTGTGCTTGGAGAAGTTACATGTTTTCGTGGATATCAAGCCTAGTGCTCCTAACTTATATAATGAATGATTTTGGACACACTTTCTTCATAGTTTTTTTAGCTCTGCTTTGGAGACCAGGCTTCAAAATCACTTCTTACTCATTTTTTTGGCTGGGGGTAAGGGGAAGGGAGAATCTCTAACAGAGGAGCTAATAAAATATTCTATTGCTTTTCATCCTGAAGCTTCCTCAACTAAGAAGGCATGTAGGGATTCATTTGAGCTAAAGCTTTGCATGGCTTGAATGCCTGTTACCCAGGTATTTCTCTGATGCCTAATTATTGTTTCATGTTGAGGGAACTCTGCATCTCCTGAGGAGGCTTAGCCAGGTATGGGTTTATTGAAAATCTGGAAGATACCGGATTTCTGACATTAAAGGCATTGCACATTCGGGGTGGACACGCAGGAAGTGCAGCAGGGAGAGAAGAGTCTGTGGCCACAGATGCCTCTGACTTTAGTTATTCCTGTGGTTTTTAGATTTTATCTTTACTTCAAGAGTGAATTTGTAGCTGAGGTCCAGGATCAAAGGTTTCTTGTATGCCTGGTACCCTTGAATGTTTTAATCATTGCCAGTTAATGCTTAAGAACAGGAGAGAGATGTATGCGCAGAGTGATGCACTTGCTGCAGATTTCCTCCCCCTCCTCTGTAAAGAAAGGGTCCTATACCTGGTCATTCTTGCTTTCTTGTGATCTTGGAACAGCTATACATAGTTTTGTGGCTTGAGGGAGGAGAAGAAGGAGAAATCAAAGAAAAAAGGAAAAAATTAAGAATATAGGATTGTAAGTAAGCAGCTAGATTACTAAATCAGGTGAAGCATAAAAGCATTTTTTGAACCTGTCAGTTCATGTAGGTATGTCTTTGAGTTCTTTAGAGCTGTGCTCAGGAAAATACCTGGCATGTTGTATTTCCGTGAAATTAATTGCTACTGACTGCATCCATTCCAGAAGAAAGTGAACCTGGATGACATTCAGATGTGTTTTCTGCAGTTCATTTATGAAAAATATTGGCTCTTACGTATTCTAAAACGGCACACTGGTGTTTTTCTAGGTATTTGGAGTCCACCTTGCTGGTAGGTAGTCACTGGCAGTGTGAATGACTGCCTTAGATTGTGTTAAGCCACACATCTTGATTCAGAAAACCAAAGATGCTGAATAGAAGTTCTGTGTAGTAGGAAGTACGGGGTGCTTTTTACCTACCAGGTAAAGGCAAATTACAGCACACATTTTAAATGCCAGTATATTCAAAACTTCTTTATTAGCAGTAGGTGAGACTCAACCAGCTTGAAGTGTTTTTGGATTCTTTCCTACCATAGGCCTTGATAAAATAGCAAACTACTTAATGAGCATTTGCACTGTTTTAAAAGGGTGGGTTCCTTTTTTCAGCCTGCTTGTTATTTAGAACATCTGTTCCACTGCTGCAGTTGCAATAGGCAGAACATAAATGTCATTCCAGTTTTGAGCACACAGGCACCAAGATGCTGTCTTGTAGAATCAAAATTACACTGTTAGTAAAGATTTATTTTTCTGTTTGAGAAATTTATGAGGTATAATAAGTGCAAATGTTCTCATCGTTTGAGCTTTTCTGACAAGTTTCTCATACAGTTGTCTGGCTTTAATAAAAAAGGAAACCCACAAAAATGTGATTTAACAAATTACTTTTTAAAATACACTGTGAGGAAAGGGAAAATGCAGAATGGAAAATAACTCCTGTATGTAACTCAGATATGCATAATGTATGTGTATAAGAAATTTGCAGCTAGCAAAATGAAATGGTAAAGGTAGAGAAGCAATCTTGTCTTTTTTTGTGCAGACATGTGGGAACCATTATATAAGATGTGCCACCATTGCATCCCATTATTCCTATTTTGCTCCTTGTTCATAGCAATCCATAGTGTACTGCTAAAGGCAGGGATTCTCATTGCTGTGCAGTTTTAGTGGTATGGAAGGCAATCCCTAAGAAGAGAAATTCAGCCTACCTAAATTAACTGATGGGAGGAAATTAACTGTAGAGTAGGAAGAATTCAGCTGTATTTCTTTCATTTGAGTTACACTTCCTGGTTTTTTCCCTTCCCTCTACTACTTCTTGGCCTGCAGGTGGCAAACATTCCTTGGACTGCACGTTGATATTAACAGAAGGAGACTCGGCCAAATCTTTAGCTGTCTCTGGCCTGGGTGTAATTGGTAGAGACAGATATGGAGTCTTCCCACTCAGAGGCAAAATTCTCAATGTTCGAGAAGCTTCTCACAAACAGGTGTGTGGTTTTGTCCTTCTCCTTCTGCTGACAAATGGATGGATGTCCTCCTGTTTATTCTTGATTTCTGCATTTACATCTTCAGATTTTAATTGTTAATTTTTTTCATGGGGGTTTTGTGACTGGGATTTCATAAAGTACCAGCTATTTTGAAGCCTGAGATAAGCCTTTAAAAATTAACTATACTAGTGCAGTACTGGGATGATAAAGTTAATTTCATCACAGGTGAAAGGAAATTGGTTGGTTGGTCATATTCATGAGTCATATTCATATTTCACGTGAATACTTAAAACCCCTAAAACTTTGTATTCTCTCCATTGCCATGTGATTTCATGGACTCACAACATGAGTCAGCAGCCAGCACCATTACCCCATCCTGTTACTCCTGCTGCCATCCATAATTTGTCTGTAATAAGAGGTGTTCTGCAGATGGCCACAGAAACAGTGGAAAGAGAAGGCAGCTTTCTGAGATGACTTTTTGTTACACATGCAATTTTCTCCCAGCTTTCCTGATCCAAAGTGCTCTGGCTGTGGAGGAGAAAGAGAGTGGTGCAGTCTTGAGAATTTGCATGTGCAGAAGAAATCATTACAAGTGCAAAGGCTTCAAGGGGTGGGAATAAAAAGCTTGTGAAGTTAAGGTCAGGGTACATTGAAAAAGTATCTATAAAGCAAGATTGGGATGTTTCTGAATCTCTGCTTTTTACACTGGCTGCAAAAATAACTTTTTTGTACAGATTATGGAAAATGCAGAAATCAACAACATCATCAAAATAGTTGGACTACAATACAAGAAAAGCTATGAAGATCCAGAATCTCTGAAAAGTTTGAGATACGGAAAAATTATGATCATGACAGATCAGGTAAGTCTGAAATTCACAGGTTTTAATCTACACAGCTTCTTAAAATGTGTTTTTCTGCAATTTCGTAGGTTATGAGGTTTCTATAAGGGATTAATTTATCTATATGCATTGTTTTGGTTGCTCTAAAAGCACAACTGAACTTTGCTGCACAAAATCGCAAGAAGCCAAAGTAATAGTAAAAACATGCTATTGATAATTCAAAGATGTGCTGAAAGTAAGGACAAAAGTAGACAATAAATGAGGTGGTATTGCTAGCAAGTCAGGTAGAGACAAGAATGTAGGCAATTATTTTTGGATAATGTCACGATTGAACTATCCAGCATCTTGCCACCAGTGAGAACTGTGGGCCAGGTTTGGCTTTTTTTCCACAAAAATTCAACTCTGTGGTGTTTGGGAGAGCTGTCTAGCTCTCAGCAAAAACATGCCACAGGCAGAGAAACGTTGAACAGCAACCACGCACTTGGCTTGGAAGAGCTCATTAATAGCTCAGGTACAGTGACATTCACAGGTGGTTGTTTCATACCCATGTCCAGTTTAGAATCCAAATTAAAACCAACTGTTCTTTTCTATTATTTCTGTCATCAGACATTGTGTTGATGTATTCAGGCCAGTGAGTGGGTTTTTTGGTGGTTTTGGGAATCTGATATGTTGTAACATTGCCTCATGTTTTCATGTTCTGATTCAGGATCAGGATGGATCTCACATAAAGGGCTTGTTGATCAATTTTATTCATCACAATTGGCCATCACTGTTGAAACATGGTTTTCTTGAGGAATTCATCACCCCTATCGTGAAGGTATGGGTTCTGTTATTGAGATTTTATGGACTAGTTACAGCACAACAGAAATGTTGATTTTGTTTGTTTGTTTTTTCAAAGGCAAGCAAAAATAAGCAAGAACTTTCATTCTATAGTATTCCTGAATTTGATGAGTGGAAAAAGCATATGGAAAATCATAAAGCATGGAAGATAAAATACTACAAAGGTTTGTTTAAAAACAAATATGTGAACCCTATGAGTAAATGATAATAAATGAGTGCTGTGAAGTTTTATTTACAGCTGTTTTCATGATAATATCTTACACAGTTACTTTATAGTATTCCTGGTAAAATAAAAGGAGTAAAATAATAAAATTTAGATTTTGAATATTGAGTAACCATTTCTTTTTATTGTACAGGATTGGGTACCAGCACTGCTAAAGAAGCAAAAGAATATTTTGCTGACATGGAAAGACATCGGATCTTGTTTCGATACGCTGGGCCTGAGGATGATGCTGCCATTACACTGGTAAGAGCTCACAGAAGTGCTTCCACATGATATGTTTTAGTTTTCATTGTGTGCTGAAAATGGCACATGAGGAAGTCCTGACAGGGCTTGTTTCGGTTTTTGGGTTTTTTTGCGTGCCTTAAAAAAGTACTTTGGGCAGAGAAAGAATCTTTTGGAAAATGTTTTAAATTTTGGAGTAAGCTTAATCCATGCCACAAAGTGAGCTCTACCTTCTGCTTTTAGCTTTGATAATTTTGTGTGATGTGAATATTAAGAACTGTTTACAGTCAGAATTTCTTTTAAAGACAGAACATACAAAATATACTCTGAGTAAGGCAAGAGAGCCCAAACAAATTATATTTCACATCCATTTAGGGGTCTGTATTTTGTTTTTGAGCAGATAAGATCAGATAATATTGTTTATTCATTGAAGATCTGTCAGTGTGTCATATATATATTTGTGCATGTGCTCTATGTATTTGAATTTGAAGTTTTGTAGATAGTTGTGTGCAGGAAAATACTTGTGTTTCAAAGGAAGCTTGTGTAAGGACAAAGTATGAAGTGCCTGGAACGAAGCTATTTTCTCAAGAAATATTTCAACTTTTATCTACTTTATTTTGCTATTTTAATTGTAGGTGACGTTAGAGAGGAAAAAGGGTAGGAGGGGGAAAAAAAAGGAAAATGCAAAAATACCCATCTTAGGCAAAACAACTTTTTTCATATACTGTGGGTACAGTAAATGTGTGGTTTTACTGTAACAGAGTTCTGATCTCTGTTTCTGCAAAGAGACCTCCATACACAGGCTGGTATAGGAGGCCATGTCACCAATTATGGCTGATCCTCCCTGTTTTCTAAAATAGCATTCTGTCAGTCTGGGAGGAAGCTGTTCACCTCTGTTACACCTCAGCAGCTACCAGCTGATGCTGGAGCTGTGTGCAGAAGCTTCACTTCCACTTCCACCTGCATTTCCTCTGCTGGTCACTGCAGTCCCAGCCCTAAGTTTACCTCTGGGTGGTGTGTGATTACAGGCCCTGCTAGGTCTCATGATAGCTGTAATCTAGGAAAGCAAAAATTTTTTCACAAAGCAAATTCTTCAGCATTCTGAAGAACTCCTTTGCTAGTAAATGAAGTATTAGAGTAGCAGTTTTAAGTGGAGAAACAAAAAGAATCCTCTTCTTATTCTATTCAGGAATAAATATTTGAGAACAGGTCTTAATTCTATTAATTCTATTTTTATTCTATTGAAATAATTTTTATGCTGATCCAGCTCTTGGTCATTTGTCACTTCAGTGGTCTAGAAAAGGTATAGATAAACTGAAAAGAGCCAGAAGAAAATGGTAAGAATTTAGTAATGTTTTTTACAAAATCCTAATCTTAAATTTTCAGATGTCTGGCATTGTGAATTATCAAGGTTTCTTCTCAAAGCAAGTCAGTCTGATGCAAAACAGAGCGATGTTGCTTAGTCCCTTTCTCAGAAACTAAGTTACATTTAATATTTATTATGCAACATTGTGTCTCCAAGGAATTTAAACTACTCATTGAGCGCTTTTGGAGTGCTGCAGTCAGAGTCCTTTGAATGAGATGGTGCTGATGACTGTGTTTTTACGCAGGAGAGTGGTTCAAATCAGGACATGATGGAGTTTCTATATGTTACTCCCTGAGAAAAAAAGGCAGTACCTCAGCAACTGACAGGATTTCCCCAAAGTAGTCAAAACCTTGCTTAAACCACATATTCAGTTTTTATGTATTTTTTCTCTTTTTCAGAGGAGAAACTCACTGGAGGGAAACTCTGTTTCTATAACACTACAAAGAGCTCAGAGCATTCCTGTGTCCTTTTGCAGTGATAAGTGGTTGCTGGAAAGTGATGCCTTGTCATCATGAAGGCTGAGGCCGTCAGTCAGCTGGCCCAAACTCTGGCTTAGGCTTTTTGTGCAGTGTCAATTTTGTCAGGTTGTCAGTTTTCGTAAGAGGACTAGGGCTGGCCAGTCAGGAGCAGCTACAAGTTATTGACAGAGCAAAGAGGGCATGGAGGGGACAAGAAGAGAGGGATATTTTTTCTAATACCTTCAGCTGATTTTCTTGATGAGAGCTGGTTATAGCTCAGTCTAAATGATGAACCCAACCTTAACGCTGTGTGGGGAAAGACCTTCAAACCTGTGTGTGAAAGCACAACTCTGATGTGAAGAGGGGAAGAAGAATGATAAGATTTGTCTAAATGTGTGCAGATTTCAGGAAAGCAATATAAATTTAAATTGCAATCAGTGAGAGATCCATCATTCAAAAAACCTTGTGCAAAAATGTCTGAAAAGTCATGTACTGGTACTGCTCCTCAAATGTAAATGTTAGTCATATGGATTAGCTTGTCCAAATAAGCCTTATTGAATACTTGATCAGAAAGTGCAATATACTTAAAATTCTGATTAAAGTAACATACATTTGCACAAACATTTATATGCTGATACTTTAGTGTACTTGGAATCGTTCCAGGCCTTCAGTAAGAAGAAGATTGATGACCGAAAAGAATGGTTAACAAATTTCATGGAAGACAGGCGACAGCGTCGACTACACGGCCTTCCCGAGGTGAGTCCTAAATAATAGTAATAAATCTGCCAGGTGAGATTTAAATGTAATGTAGTTTTTCTATTGAATGAATAATGTATGTGTTTTTTTCAGCAATTTTTATATGGTACAGCAACAAAACATTTGACCTACAATGATTTCATTAACAAGGAGTTGATCCTTTTCTCGAATTCAGACAACGAGAGATCTATCCCTTCCCTTGTTGATGGTAAGCAGATAATTCATTATGATTTGTTGGAATATTCCTGTTTATTGGTGTTTTTTAAAACTGTGATTTGTATTGGAATCAATGCATTCAAGTAGAGAATATAAGAATTTCCATGTATTTGTTTGTTATCATTTCATATCAATGGTGTCCTGGGGTGCATTAGGAAGAGTGTTGCCAGGGGGTCAAGGGAGGTGATCCTGCCCATCTGCTCAGCCCTGGTGAGGCCACATCTGGAGTGCTGTGTCCAGTTCTGGGCTCCTCAGTACAAGAGAGACGTGGAGCTCCTGGAGCAGGCCCAGTGGAGGGTTATGAAGATGATGAAGGGACAGGAGCATCTCTCTTATGAGGAAAAGCTGAAGGAGCTCGGCCTGTTCAGTCTCAAGAGATGATTGAGAGGGGACCTTAGCAATGTGTATATAAGTATCTAAAGGGGAGGTGTCGAGAGGATGGAGCCAGGATCTTCTCAGTGGTGCCAAACAGTAGTACAAGAGGTAGTGGACAGGCACTGATGCACAGGAAGTTCCACCTGAACATGAGGAAGAACTGTGTGCAGTGACCGCACACTGGAACAAATTGCCCAGAGAGGGTGTGGAGTCTCCCTCACTGGAGATATTCAAGAGAGAGACTATATCCTGTGCAATGTGCTCTAGGATGATCCTGCTTGGGGAGGTTGGGCCAGATGAGCTGCTGTGGTCCATTCCAACCTGAACAATTCTGTGATTTATGTGCTAAGGAATTGCCATGTTTCTTCTGTGAGGAAGTTTCAGCTGCTGTTGTGCAGGCTTTTTACTTAACCAAATCTATTCCCTAGGCCCTACAAGCGCTTTGTTTCTGCTCGTACCATCAGAGAAAGCAAGTCTCTTAAGTGCTTATAATAATTAACATTCAAGTCAGCAGCTGAGTGCAGATGAAGATGCAAATGTTTTCTCTCTTCAGTCTTGCACCACAGGCAGTGCTCTAGTGTTTACTGACCTGCAATCTTGCTAGGCTTCTGTCAGTCAGGTTTACTAACCCTCCCCCTTGCAACAGCATAAACATTAAAAGGAGCAGCTTACTACACTACAGCTTCATTTGTAAAGCTGTCCGCAGACAGCGTGAGCAGGCATTTCCACCCATGTCATTGTCTGTGTGCACAAGCTTACTGTGATCAGAAGAAAGGCCTTGAGACTTCGGGGAGGGGGGAAGTGCATTTATCTCCACTTTCCAGTACATTTTATAGTGGAGCTGGTCAGCCTTCTTGACACTACAAACCTATACCAAAATATTCATGCAGGAAGAGCTTTTTGTGTTTTGGAGGAGAGAGAGGGGACAGTTCAGGGGGCAGGGGCAGGGGCAGTAGCTTCCTGGCAGGATGGATCCCCAGCTTTGATGCAGAATGAAACTGAGTTAGGTATGCAGATACACACCTAGGAAACCAAAGGATGTCAGTCTCTGTTTCAGCCTCTCCAGACTTATTTCCTCCCATACCTGGGTACTTACAGAGCCGTATGTTTCAAGAGATCATTGCTCCTTGCAACATACTGTACCCAGACTCAGAAACAGCAGAAAGATTTTGCTGAAACTTAAAGAAGGAACTTGCAGTAAACTGTTTCTACAGAAATGTCAGAAAATAAGAAGGGAACATAGCGATTCATATATTTGTGTGTGTCTATGTCTATATGTAACATAATGTAGGTATATATATATATATAATGTTACAAATATACAATTCGTATGAGTGTTTCTGTTAACTTTGGCTGTGATTCTACATTCTGGGCATGGGTATGTGAATTGTTCAGCAGGTGTAGTGCTCTAGCAATGGCTTTTGTCCTTTAGCATCATCAGGTGATATATGACAGGCTAGTCTGGTGGCAAATCTCAGAAAAAATAATGAAGAAGAAGAAGAACATGTTAACTGTCTCTTCACAGCTGCTAGTTACAATTCTTACTACTTGGTGATTCTCCTGTGTAAAGGAAACCCTTTAAGTCTCTTGTGTTAAATAGATTTCTGGTAGAAAAACATGATGCAGACTCATTGTAAAAAAGTTTGGATATTACATATTTAAATGAAATGGAAATTGAAGTCAGTTTCTTTTTTTTTTCTTTGCTCTTATGTTTGACCCACTGTAGTAATGGTAACATTTAACAATATTTTAGTGCATTTCAGAAAAGTATCTGAATTAAAACACTGCATAGCTCAATAAGCTTGATCTAGAACTGGTTATCAAGTTTCTAGATAACATGCAGGAAATATGATGCAATCCCTTCCACACAGATGTTGTTCCTAAAGTGTGCCTAAACAATGAAAATAAACCAGAAGATTTGAGACTGGCTTCTCTCTTAAAACTTTAAAAGATCTAAAGAGGATAACATTTTTTTTGGTTGAATTTTAATGCATATTTGAGAATTTTGCACAAAAAGTAAAATTTCAGAGTGCTCTGAAATACATGTAAGCTACAGTTACAGCTGTTATTGCTGAATTTGTGCTGATATTCTTAGGAAAAAGATTTTGCTGAGTAGAACGGAAAGAATTCTTGACTTGTGGAAGTTGTACATTTAGGATCAAGTTGCAGTTTATTAGAATGGTGTATTGGATGCTGTATAATAGGCTGAAAAGATTATGTTTCCTCTTTTCAGTAACTGAGTTTGGTAAAATATTTTTTATTACTTTTTTAAAAATCATATATTTATTATTTTGTTAATATTACCGTGTGAATTTCTATTTAATGTCTAGACTTCTTTTGAGAGATTAGAAATGATAATAAAGGCAAAACAAGTTTATCACTTGAAAACATTTGATTTGTGTATGTGTTGAAACTGGGATGTTCTTCTTAATAGGTTTAAAGCCCGGGCAACGCAAGGTTCTGTTCACTTGCTTTAAGAGAAATGATAAACGTGAAGTAAAGGTAGCTCAGCTGGCTGGTTCTGTGGCTGAAATGTCAGCTTATCACCATGGGGAGGTGAGTATGGAGGATGGTGAAGTTGTGAGGACTTTTAGCCTACATAAAATACTAGGTAAATTAGAATTGCAAACTATTGACTATAATTCTACTAATCACAGATGTACTTTAGAAGAAAGTGAACCAAACAGTCTATTGTTCAATAAGACAGTGTATTTCCTTTCTTTCCAAGTGTTTGTCCACAGTGTTACCCCAATTACAGTATGGGTTGTGGCAAAATAGTAGATAACTAATTACCTAGGCAACTTCTAGATTCTCAAATCATAGGAATATAGGAACTATGTACTAGGACAATTTTTGTCTGAAACAAGAAATACAGTATTTTAAGGGAAGAAGCAGAGACTCTGTTCTTCAAAAACTTTTTACAATGTCAGAACAAAGATTATTTCTAGATCTTGTTTTGTTTATATTTATCTGAAATACTAGCAAGAGTGGCCATATTAACAGTCCATCCATCCCTTCTCTTCTCCCTTTAGAAGCAATGAGTACTGGTTTGTGTGTGCAAATGTGATCAGTTTGTGTCCCTTTACTTCCCCCAGAGAAGTACTTTAGAAAAAAATGAGAAGCTCAGGGATTTTCATAAGCATAGAATATGTTTTCTCAGTAGCCCTAGTAATAGGTTACAACAGTCCTTTCTCAGGGAGACTGCTTTTTAAAACATTAAATTCAGGTTAGTCACACAATTTTGGGCCATTAAAAATAGATTTTACTGGCTGATTAGGATAGACTGTCTCACACTTACTACTATGAATATGTATTTTCTTGCAGCAAGCATTAATGATGACTATCGTCAACTTGGCTCAGAACTTTGTTGGAAGTAACAACGTGAATCTGCTACAACCTATTGGTCAGTTTGGCACCAGGCTTCATGGTGGAAAGGATGCTGCCAGCCCTCGCTATATTTTCACCATGTTAAGGTAAACTACTTATGTCAAGCCAAATGCATACTTTTAAATAGCTTTGTTATGAAACTTATCCTTTCACAACACTCCTTTTTTAGGGGGGTGGAGGAGACAAATGGAGAAAAATTAAAATATTTTGATAGAAGCTCATACTTTGCTTTGGATCTCTTGTGGTTTTGAAGATCTGTAGCATTTTGCTACTCCTACAGTTAAGCAAGGAAATTTTGCAACTATTTGGATGCCATGTTGCTTTATTACTGGGTGCCCCAGTGTCACACTGAGCTGTGTGTTCTGAAAGCTTCAAAGAATGGTATTTTGTAGATGTTAAATGTCAGCAGTTGCTGGTGCACCAGGTACATGTGTTACTGTGAAGGAAACGAAGATCATCTGTTATGAACACACTCTTCCATTGGGGAAGAACTTTGTTATCTCAGGAGATGTGTGCATTGGATTTTCAGCTTCAGAATGGCAAAGAGAAAAATCTGCAAACATATCATATCTGGGCCCAAGGACTGTTAGAGCAAAATGTTCTTTACTTACTGGACTTGAGGTTAAATGGTTTTCTTTTTGTTCTTTTTAAAGCCCTTTAGCAAGGCTGCTTTTTCCATCAGTGGACGACAACTTGCTTAAATTCCTGTATGATGACAACCAGCGTGTAGAGCCTGAATGGTATATTCCCATCATTCCCATGGTCTTAGTGAATGGAGCTGAAGGAATTGGCACCGGATGGGCGTGCAAACTTCCAAACTATGATACCAGAGAGATTGTGAACAATGTCAGACGAATGCTGGATGGCCTAGATCCCCACCCAATGGTAAAAATAATAGTACATATTGGTATTTTATGTGTGTATTTACAAAATTAATCCCTGTCTCTCTAGAACTTCTTGATTATTGGAACATCTGAGTTGGTTCGTCCCAGTAATTTTATGTAGAAGCTTTACTTGACTGTTGGGATGAGGCTGGGGAAGTTCACCTTGAAACAAAAACATTGCTATTTGTATTTTTTGCAATTATTTTAGAGGACTTTTTGCTCAGTCTGCTGACTGTTACAAGTCTTACAGGGTAATTGTGACATGGCAGTAGAGTAAAAAGTTGTATCACACTTTCTTTTTTGAAGGTACTACTTAAGTATCTTCAGCCAAAGTTAGCATTTCCCTTCTCTTGTCTGAATTGTTCTCTCTTTTATATATCTGTAGGCAGAGGAGAAGATATTGCTGCTGTTCAAGAAAATCAGCAGCTTCTGAATTGCATTTAACTTCTGTTTATTCAAAATTTCTGAAGAAGTCCCAGAAGTGGTGTGAAAAAAATTGGGCAGGAAGAATACCTGTGTGAACCCATAATATCTGTGACCAAGAGATGAAATACAGTTGATGTAACCTTAATTTTACAACTGATGAATATTGCTGCTTGGCTGTGTTTACCAAGTCATAGAAGCAGAAACATCTTTTCTTCTCTATTTAGATCACAATTCACTGAGTGTCCAATATCAATTTTCATTACATAGTGGCTTTCCTTTTTCAAATTCTTGGGAACAATGAGATTTTTTTTTTTAAATTAATGCAATTCATTGCCCTTCCTTTAGGACTCCTAAGCCTTCTGTGTAGTCTCACAGTCAGTTGAAGCTCACTGTGGCTGAAAGAGGCAGTTCTGCCTCCATCTAGCTCCTTTCTGTATGCTGGTATGTGTTTGTGTCCACATGGTAAGCTGGATAAGGAAATCAATCCTGTTAAAAAAAATTCCTCAGCCTGTTAGTTACGATTTAACCTGGATGGGTTCCACTATCTTTGCCAAACAGCACAAAAATGAAAAAATGGTTAGGGGAGGTAGCACCACTTCTGTAAAGTTACTGTGAGACTGAGGTGTTAATCTGATTTCTGTCAAGCCTTATTTGTGCTTAGTTTATTTTTAAAAAGAGGAAGAAAAAAACCAAACAAAAGAATCAAAACAAAACCCCACCACCTCACTGGGTTCAGCTGCATCTTCTTAACAATTTTTCTACTCTGTGGACAGTAGGATAATTGGTCCTGTCACCTGCATGTGTGTATTCTGGGTTTTTTTCCATAGTATTTTTCCTATGACTTCAGATTTTCACAGGCATGAGAGGTTTGTTGATGGGTTAGTGCAATACACAGTGATAACTGCATAGAAAACAAAAATAACTGTATGGGAAATAAATATTTTACTGACATTTTATTATGAAGATTATTACCACTTTTCTGGTTTTTCCAATTTCAGCTCCCGAACTACAAAAACTTCAAAGGAACCATTCAGGAACTCGGTCAAAATCAGTATGTAGTGAGTGGTGAAATATTTGTGGTGGATAGAAACACAGTAGAAATTACAGAGCTTCCTGTAAGGACATGGACCCAGGTAAGTAAAAGTGAAATACATTTTAATATAAACAAAAACCGATGAAGAATTCCCCATTAAATTATTTAATCCTACGTCTGTGTGAACTTCTAACACAATTTCTGATTATACATACGTGGAAGGGAACGTGGTTTCGCTCTCCTGTGTGCTTTTGTAGAAGATGGTTTTCTATTTGTGCCATCAGCTGTCCGTACTACAAAGAATTCCTGCTTCTCCTGCTGAATTCATAGTTAATCCACTTTACTGTAGCCTTTTCTGTCCTGGTTTGATGCCTCTTATGTTTGTGCTACTCTTGGCCTGCATTTTGCAGGTTATACTGGTTCTGTAAATTATAACTGGTATCAGATGTAATGCATGGAGCTTTTGAAGTTTATGTTGTTCAGTTGGTTTGCAGTTTTAAGGCATTTCAAGTGTTTCTGTTTTTTGCTGCCCTATTTTTAACAGGTGTACAAAGAACAGGTTCTAGAACCTATGTTGAATGGGACTGAAAAAACCCCAGCATTAATTTCTGACTACAAGGAATACCACACTGATACAACTGTGAAATTTGTTGTGAAGATGACAGAAGAAAAACTTGCACAGGCAGAAGCTGCTGGATTGCACAAAGTCTTTAAGCTTCAAACAAGTCTTACTTGTAATTCTATGGTAACTTTTTCATGTTTGGCTATCAGAATCCCTACTGTTGCTTGTTTTTGTAGTATACTTTGGTTCTTGGTGTATTGAACAGTGCTTTGTGTATTTGAAATTGTTTGAATAGTGGAAAACTTTCATGATGAGCAATATTAAGTCAAAATGAATGAGCAAATCCATTTTAGTCCTGATGAGTCTTTCAAATAAGACAGTCCTGGGGTGGTTGCCGTCCTGTAATTGAAAATTTCCTGTGCAGCTAACCAAAAGTGGATAATGTAAAGTAGATCATACAAATAACTTTCTGCCATATTATAATTCGATTTGAATTTTAAACTTGAGACAAGTTACATTTTCAAAACTGCAGTCTCTGCAGGACTGTTACTCCTCTAATAGGAGTTAAATGATCCAATGTTTCCACCAGCATAGATCCAATTTTCGGTGGTAAGGTATAGCAAACACTATTCTTAAGCCACTGAAGGCATAATAGTGCTGTAAATTACTAAGAATATGAATAAATATAGATGTCTGTCTATTCTGAGAGGGATTTGAATGTAAGTTAATTTCTGCCAGAATATTTCCAAACATCCTGTCTTCACAGATAATGAAAAAACAGTTCTATTTTTTTATGGCAGATGCTACTTTCAGATATTATCACAAACCACAAATATCATTACTGTCGCTGTTGTTGTGTACTTCAAAAGCTATGTGAAAATAGGTTAAAAATAAATTAAAGATCGTAGAATTGGAAGAGGAAACAGGCCTTGCTCAACTAATTTTGTAGATTGTACTCTAAGAGCAAATCTACCAAATCAGGGTGATGGTGTTTCTCACACGTTTAAACAACTGTAGGAACGCCTGTGAGAATCTGTTGTCGGTTTTACATTTCACAGATCACAAAATGTTTTGCAGCTGAATCCTGCATTTTCTGCCTGCCAAAATGAATCGTGAGGGCTGCTTCCTGTACCTGTGTAGGAATTAATCTGCCCTAGTCTAGGCACCTTAAAAAGTTATGCGAGCTGGCCATTGTCCCCCACCTCCCAAATAGCTATTTTGGATAGATGGATTACCCCCTAGAGGGGTTTATTTCTTTCAGCTGGCTATGGAGGGCACCGAGGGTGACTAGTTCACCTATAAATGTCTAAACTGGAGATATCAGAAGCCAGGCAGGATTGATTCCACCTGTCAAGCAGAAGTGATTTCTTACTTTGTGCTTGAACTTGAAGGATGGTACTTTTCACAGCTGAAAAGTGACAGATTTCACAGATGAGTAGAAAGATTATTAAGGATTGTTAAGCTTTTCAACTGTTATATTAAATAGTTGCGATTCATTAGTTGCTACTGAACTTGCTATTTAATATGTAGATAAAATTAGTCATTCAAGTGAATTCAGGCATATTTCTCCATATAGCTGTCTTTTTGTTTGATTGTGCTACCATAAATCTCATCCTGAATCTACTTGTGAATAAAAATAAAGTCCCTCCAGCTCTGTGCCTCCCCAGTGAGGTTTGAGTTTACACTCCTCGAAATACCACTTCTTGCATGGTGCTTTTATATGTGCAATAGAACTGAACTCTTACACAAAGGCTAACGAAGTTTGAGTTATGCAGCCTCTCTCAAGTATATAATGCATCTTCTAGGTGCTGTTTGATCACATGGGGTGTTTGAAGAAGTACGAAACCGTGCAGGACATCCTGAAGGAGTTCTTTGACCTGCGATTACATTATTATAGCTTGCGCAAGGAGTGGCTCGTGGGAATG
The DNA here is from genome assembly GCA_013400235.1 of Oriolus oriolus. Taxonomy (NCBI): domain Eukaryota; kingdom Metazoa; phylum Chordata; class Aves; order Passeriformes; family Corvidae; genus Oriolus; species Oriolus oriolus. The sequence continues at coordinate 602,736 of VXBT01000229.1, read as the reverse complement.
CTGGGTGCGGAGTCCACCAAGCTCAACAACCAAGCTCGTTTCATCCTGGAGAAGATACAAGGAAAAATTACCATTGGTGAGTAAATAGAATTGTTAACAATGGAGGAAGATCTGGAAATTATTTAAGTATAGTAGAAAATACTTGCATGCAAAGCATTGGTTTTCACGACACTGATTTTCCTTCTTTTTCGCCCCTCCTCTGTGTTTGTGTGTGTCTTGTAGAGAACAGATCAAAAAGAGATTTGATTCAGATGTTGGTTCAGAGAGGTTATGAATCTGATCCAGTAAAAGCCTGGAAAGAAGCACAGGAAAAGGTAATAATCTAGATATGGTTGGTGTTGTTACTGTTATAAATGATATTGCTTGTTTTCTAGTAGTCTAACTTAATTTATAACACACATAGCACTTTAAAAACATTATTCATTACTCCTTATTGGCTTCCATTAAAAAAACCCCATAAAACTTACACAAAAAAATAGTCACGTAGTATTGATATTGCATATGGATAATTCTTAGAAGAAAACTGGATAATACAAGTCTGAAAAATGAGATTGCAGAGGACTGAATTTCTTAATGTACGCAAATCAAAACTGGCAACTTGATTTCTGACTGGCTGACACAGAAAGTGCTGCATCAGTTATCCCATACATACAACTAATTGCTAAATATAATTATTTCTGTATGACTTATTAATCGTTTTTCTGTAAAGAAACATGGATATTATAAAGCTATGACTTTTAAATTTATTTTAGTAAATTTGACTGTGACCTTGACCTATATTTATTTCTGTTTTTTTTTTTTTAAACCAAGCAGTTTTTATTGTTCCAGAAGAGAGATGTGACAAGTTTAATTTCAAAATTACATCCCCATTACTATGAGAAGATGGAACTACTTTGAAAAGCAGCTTTGAATTTCTGTCAGCCATCTCTTTTTTGTGTCTTTGCCACTGCTCTAGCTATTCGTTTTCATTTCACATTTGTTTTGTATTTTTACTACTGAATTTTAACTCTATGGAATGATTTCTATTTTATAACAAGACTGTTATTTAGAGAAATTCTGATCTACTTTCAAACCTCAGTTTGTACATTTGAGGCTTTGATACCTGCTCTTATCCAAAGGACTGTGCTCATTTTCTAAAGGAACAGATGTCTATGACTATCCAAAGGGCAAAGGTCTCAGCCCTGTGAGACAGGAAGGACAGGACCAATATCTGCAGCCAGCAGCATACAAGGCTCTAGCACAAGTCCAATTTGTTTTCTTAAATCAAATGATTAAATAATCCAGCTCTAGAAGGTCACAGGAACACGGCCTTTTGGAAAGGTCCAGAAAATGTTCAGGTTATTGAATCTGTGAGGGCACATCTTGCTACTCTGTGATGGTGCTTTGGAGCAGTGTTAGAGATCATGCACAGAGCTGAGATCACTCATACTTGTAATGGTGGATGTTTCACCTCAGGCAGCAGAAGAGGAGGACTCTCAGAATGCAAATGATGATGCTTCCTCTGCTTCTGGTGCAACCTCTGGCCCTGACTTCAACTACATCCTGAACATGTCCCTGTGGTCACTCACAAAAGAGAAAGTGGAAGAGCTGATTAAGCAGAGAGATTCCAAGGTTGGTACACCATGGAAAGCTTGTTCTGAAATGACACAGTCATTGCTGATGTGCCTGTTGGGAATGTTCAGTCTTCAGTGGCATTTGCTTTAGTTGTAACTTACATTCTGTGTGCTACTTTCATGTTTTAGGAGAGAGAACTAAATGACCTTAAAAGGAAATCTCCTTCGGATCTCTGGAAAGAAGATCTAGCGGCCTTTGTTGAAGAGCTTGAAGTATGTTTTACTTTACATGTGTTTCTAAAACATGAAATTCACATTAATTTAATTAAAAGCACTAACTAATAAAAACTATTACAATTTAAGAAAAAGTAAAAACTACTACATTTTGAATCAAAAGCAGATACATTTCACAGTATAATGGTAACTGGGAAATCAATATGGGATATCTGTGTTCCCGGTAGCGTTTCTCAGGGATTGTCTCTTGCATCTATCCAGTTTAATGTTTTTTCCAAGTCAGTAATGTTAAAAGAAGAATAACCAGGAGAAAGTTAGTTTTCAAATGACAAAAACCTTGGAGTAGTAACTGGTAATGGTAATAATTACAGTAGTTCTACATGATCTAATTTTTTGTGAGGCACAGAGTATTACCAAATTCAAAGCTGTACATCCAGGAATGAACGTGTGTAGACAATAAATACTGTATGAGGGACCCTTGCCTTATCAGTAATTCTGGAAAAAGATAAAGTCCTGTTGTTGAATAACCTGCTGCACCTCAGTTTTCCATGTTGGCTGAAAAGGGCTGGGGCAATCTTCTGAAGTGACACACCTCAAAACTAAATTAAATGTTTAAGTTAAATGCTGAAATAATGGAAATTTACAACACTGCAAGACATGCACTTGAGAAACAGCAACTCGATAGAAGAAAGATTTTTCAGTCTGTCAGTGTCCAAAAGTTTGTGTTTATTTATCCTTGAATAAAAGTGTAGTTTTTAACCCTACAGGGTGATGAATTTACCAAGATTAAGTGCTCGGTGCTCCAGAACTGAAAAGTGTGTTCTAATCCAAGTGAGAATTAGGGGAAGACTTATGCTCCATGTAAAAACGAGTTGAATCTTAAATAATCATCATGTTCCACTTTGTCTTCATTAAAAAATAATGAGTTTCCCCCCTCCTGCCTCCCCTTGTTTGTTAGAAAGTAGAAGCACAGGAAAGAGAAGATGTTCTGGCTGGCATGGTTGGCAAACCAATAAAAGGCAAAGTTGGTAAACCCAAGATGAAGAAACTCCAGCTGGAAGAGACAATGCCGTCACCATTTGGCAGAAGAATAGTTCCACAGATTACATCTGCCATGAAAGCTGATGCCAGCAGGAAATTGCTGAAAAAGAAAAAGGTAATCCAAAATGACTGCTACAGTTAAATTATTTATTAATTACCTGGTGTATTTTTCTACTCCAGTAGCATAAATCCAAATCGCCAGATCGTCGCTGGTGCTGTGTTTGTACTGTTTGCTGACCCGAAGCATAAGAAATTTGTACTGGATTTCTTTCACATTTGCAAGCCTCTTGTGGCTGCTCTTTGTTCAGGTGTTTTTATCGAGATAACTTCTTTCCAAGACTGTTCAACAAATGTCAGTATACCAGTCTGCATTCACACATTATCATCTACAAAACTATTCCAGTTCAGTCTTGAAATGCGAAGATGTAATTTATTTTATTTTGTAATTTTAGGGTGAAACTGATTCTCTAGCAATAAAAATGGAATTTGATGAAGAGTTTGGTGGCGTGCCAGCTGAGGGTGGTGGGGATGACTCACTGAATGCATCAGCTGCAGCAGCTAAAACCCCTAAACCTAAGAGAGAGAAGAAGGAGCCTGGTAAGACCCTTGCACAGCCATAGTTAACCTTAGCTGTGTGCACTTACTGGGCATGAAATGCATTTTTAACACAGAGTGAGAAGGGAAATACAGCACAATAATCACTATTTCATCTGATTTTCTTTCCTAAAATGAAATATTTGAAAGTACTCTGCTGAAATTTCTTTGTGTAAGCTACTTTCCTGGGGGTGATGGATCTTACATTTTCTACATTCAGATTTTTGGGGGGGTCTAAATGTTTGAATTAGTGTATAGAAAAATAGATTATTTGTACATAATGAGGCTAATTCTGTGCAAATTAAAATGTCTAGTTTGTGTGCTCTCTGACATTGAAGGACAGGGCACTCACCTTCAGCCCCTCAGTCTGAGTAATGGTATAGATTGTAGAACTTGATTAAATAAATGTATTTTTCTATTGACATACTCAGTCGTTCTGACTTCCAGAAAGTTATGGGTGCTATGGCTTGGCAGACGACCAAGGTTCACTTTCCCATTCCCTCTGCTAGTGGGAATTTGTTATTGCTGTTTGAGAAATACATAATAACAGGGAGGCAGCAACAAAGAACGAAAGCTGGAGCAGAAGAGAAGGTTTAAGTATGAGGGGGTTTATTTTTTAAAAGAAAGGAATAAAACGTGGTTGCGCAAATAATTATTCTGAGATAAGATCTGGTTTTAATTATTCAGAGGATTATCCAACCTGAATAGATTCACTGAGTACAGTTATGACTGACTTGTCTACGTGCAGCTCAAATCTCCCACAGCCAGTGTTGAGCCAGAGCAAATTAGCCCAGCTTGACCTGAGCTTGCCCTGCAATTGACTGACCACATTTTTACCCTCCTGCAATAGGATATCCTCTGCTTCCCACGTTTGTTGTGTTTTCCCAGTAACTGTTTTCTGATCACGTTCCCTGAATAATGGAGAACTGCATGTTCTTTTTATGGAAAACTCTAGCAACCTTTAAAGAAATGCAAGTTTGATGGCAAAGGAGATAAAACTTCAAATTAGAGACTTTATGTTTTTCAGTCATAAAGCAAATTTCTTTAGCAGCAGCCGGTAAGGTTCTGTGTGAAATAATTTCGTGTTAAATCTTTCTTCAGGGAGGAGAAAAAAATTTACAATGTTTAAAGGAGAGCTTTTAAAGATTAAAATTTATGCTAAATTTGTAAACAGTTAGAAAAGATGGAAACATTTTTTAACCTGACTGCAGTAAATGCTTTTACTTTTGGCAGGTGCCAGAGTAAGAAGGACACCATCATCTACAAAATCCAGTGCAAAAAAAGTGAAGAAACGAAACCCATGGTCAGATGATGAATCCAAGTCTGAAAGTGATTTAGAAGAAAATGAGCCTGTGATTATTCCAAGAGACTCTCTGCTTAGGAGAGCTGCAGGTACCCAAGATTTTGAGAATTGTGTGTTGTGGCTGAAAGTTTCAACTTCAAACCTACATTTTCCTTTGACCATAGCTTTCCTTTAGGACTTTATTTCCTACAGATAGCTTGCATTACATTTTCTTCACTGTGTGAAGAATACTGTTAATGTCAAAATGAGGAATTTAAGGATTGATATGAAAGATTTTGTAACTTAGCTCAGAAATCTTTTCCCCTATTCTAAACACTAGAATATAAATTACTCACAAAACTAGTGAATTATGCAAGAGACAGACAAGATAATATTATTACAAACAAAAAAATTACTCTAATACAATTACACTGCCTAATAAGGCCTAAAAGGCAAGTAAAAAGTTATCAAGAAAAATTCTGAACACTCCATGAAAACCAAGACTGAAAGTTTGGAAAATGTGTAAGTATTTGATGGTTAAAAAACCCCCACAGAGTTTCTGGAAAATTAGGAAGAATGTTCAGGTGGTGGATTCAAGAAAGCTTCAATTGTAAGTGAAGGATTCTCATTCCTTTGAAGTACTGGTGCACAATGTCTCCATAATGCCCTTGGCTGAAGGTGTCTGAGCAAGCCACAAGAGGTGTTGGATGTTTGCTAACATCTAAATTACTCTTTATTCTTTTCAGCCGTTTATTCTTCCAGGCTGAAATGTATTATCCACCACTCTTTTGTCTTGTGTACTCTGAGGCAGGGATTGTTCACTGACTTCCACTTTGATTTGTATTTGTATCTGTATTGTATAACATAAACAACTATCCTGAAATGTGTATGTGTTTGATTTTCTCAGCTGAGAGGCCCAAGTACACTTTTGACTTCTCAGAAGAAGAAGATGATGCCGATGATGATGATGATGCCAACAATAACAATGATTTGGATGAGCTCAAAGTAAAAGCCTCTCCAGTTACAAATGACAGAGAGGATGAGTTTGTTCCCTCAGACAGTTTAGAAAAAGATGAGTATGACTTCTCCCCAGCCAAATCAAAACCATCTCCAGAGTAAGTACTGTAACTCAGCAAGATTTCTTTATACATAATTTTTTCAATGCAGAAGTGTGAACAAAAGTGAGAAACATCAGCCTGTTATTACTCTACATGTACCATGAAAAATAAAATGTGGAGAAATTAAAGCATATGTTATCTCAGCCTTGCAACTGACCTGTGCAGGGGTGACTCACGGTTTTAAAAAATAATATAACAATATATAAAAAATAGTTACAATGCACTGTCTGTAATATCATCTGTTAAACTACTTTATCTAAGATTCTCTGTCTTCTGTCTTGTGCCAGTCTGGTACAGAGAACTATTGAAAAAAAATGTAGTTCTGTTAATTTTAAATGCCTGAAGTTCTTGACTGGATGTCAGTTTTAGGGGTTTGGCTGCTGCAAGCAGATACAAAAATGCTGGAAATGTTAAAACAGGATTTAAATCTTACATGGATATTATGATGTCCACATACTTCAGTATGTGCTTAATGTAAATCATATAATTCCCTTTTTGTTTTCTTTTTTTTGCTTTTGTGTAGAAAAACATCTCAAACCAAGAAAAATCAAGATTTTGGGAACATCTTCTCTTTTCCATCTTACTCTCAGAAGACGGATGATGGTGAGCTTGTTTTCACAGTTTCGTTTAATTTTTATAGCAGCTGTTGATGGGATATTTTGGGGAGTGGTACACACAAACGTCACACAGTAGTTACAGGAGAAGGATGTCCACATTCATAAAGGGGAAAAGTGCAGGAAGTTCTGATCTTTGGAGGAACAAAGCTTGTACCATACGTAAGGAAGTCGCAGTACATCCATAGCTGTAGCATCACAAACACTTATTTGAGAATAATTTTTACTGTAATTGATATAATTACTATATACCGTGAATGAATCCTATTCTAAACTTGCTCTGTGATTGTAGATACAACAAAATTGGACAGTGATGATGAGGATTCTGCTCCTGTTTTCTCATCATCTTTTGCCCCAAAACAAACAGAGAAAATTCCAAGTAAAACAGTAGCTGCTAAAAAGGGTACGTATAGAATTGGCCTGTAAGCCAATCCGTTTATTTAAAAGTCATCTTCTTCACCTTTGCATTGTCTCTTCAGGCTTCAAAGTGGGAGCTGCTTTCATTTATTTTGAACTCCATGAAATTCAGCAATAGGGTGTGAACTTTGCCCAGCTCCTTAATAATTTTTTAATAATTTGTTTTTTTCTACTGGCTACTTTGTTGTGTCAAAACATAATACTTTTCACATACTGAGGTGGTGTTCAGCCTTCATTTAGTGTAACTAATGGGAGGTTTTTAGCTTCAGAGAGTGGAGTAAAGTGGAGCATGACACCAGGAGGTGTGGAATATCCCTGGGTCAGTGGGAGGCAGCTGTCCCAGTTGTGTCCCCTCACAACTCCTTTTGCACCCCCAGCCCCCTTGCTGCTGTGAGAAGCAGAAACGCTGTGTCAGCAGCAACAAAATATCCCTGTGTTGTCATCCCTGCCTCCAGCCCAAATACAAAACAGTCCCACACTACCTACTATGAAGAAAACGAACTCTGTCTCAATCAAAACCAGCACAGAAAGCTATCACTTTTTCCTCTTGAAACAGAGGATGAGAAACTCTCCTCAGACTTCAGAGGTATAAATTCTGTCAGTTTTTAGTCAGCTTTGAGAACTGACATCTTGCAGCATTTTTTTTTCCTGTGATACTGTGGCCTTTGTTTTTTAAAACTTCTTTTGACCAACTATATAAATTCTTCTGTAAAAAAAGGTGCCTCAAGGAAATTGACAAGAAAGCAGGCAGTTACAGTAGTTAACTTACTCTCTTAAAAATGTGAAAAAAAGCATCTTGTGGCCTATATTAGGCACCAGTGAACTGCAGCACCTTTTCACCCTTTCCCCCATTGCCTCCCTATTTCTAATCTATTTCTTGATGCATTGTGTCTAATCTAATTTGTTAACAGTTCAAATCAGTGAATGCCTGAATACTCAAACACTTCCAGTTGTTGGTAGAGTTCTGTAGTATAGTAAATAAATATTGTTTACAGGAATAGCTGATCTCTAATAGAGTAGTCTTTATATTAAACTTCTGTACTGCAGCAAATGCAAGAGAGAACTCTGTATGCAGTAGCCAGGCATGGATGCAATTTAACATTCATCTTTCTCACTCTCTGTTTTTCAAGGGTCTGGATATGGTGAGTTGTCATTAGCCTAAACTGAAACCTTAAAATACAGCTGTGATCTGTTTCTGAGTTTCTGATTAACCTGTACACACACAAAATAGGTATAAACAGGCTCTCTTTCAAGCAGGAGTTAAGTTTTTGCCTTCAGAGTAGCCTTAGGGACAGTCTCCCTCTCAGTGCATGGCAACATGACAGGTTGCTTTCACCAGTTTTCATCTCTTCTTTTTTGCCAAGAGCAGACATGACCACAATTGGACAGTCCAGTGACAACCCAGCAGGTTTAGTTCATTGGTCGTCTGGTACCCTTTTCGTAGTCTCTTTGATTCTAAGTCCACCTTCGTGGACTTGGCAGCAGCCTCCTCAGAACCCATTTTGTGGTGATGTAATATTCCATCCGCTCACCCTCGCACTGGGAGTGCTTATTGTGTGTGGATGAAACCATTGCTCCAGAGTTGTTTGATTTTCTGTGACTTCAGACTCTGATCATTTTGGGATGAAATCTCTTGACCTCTGGTGTTCACTACAGAGCATCAGGAGACAGCTGAACTTTTCCATGACTATTTGAGCTGTCTGTGGTTCTAGGGCTTTGTAGTAAAGCCTAAAGGAAATCTGAAAAGCAGCCTTACTCTTGATGACAAGCAGCTGCTCGCCTTGAACTGCCCAGCTGCTGAGATTCTAGCAGTGAGATGTACTCTTTGCATCACTTGCAGGGCTGACCATACCTGGACTTCCCACCGAAACCTTGGGCTTCTTGAGAGCTTGTGTACATTGATTGTGCTGCAGACTCTGTTTCCTGCCATGGTACCTAGTGGAGAGCTTGGCTGAGCTGATTTGCTGTCACGAGACCATTCACACTTGTGCTGCCATTTGGGGTGTAATTTATGGTAGCGGATGAGAATTCCCCTGTGTTTAGTGCAGAGGGAAGTGAGTGTTTTGGGCACTTCAGCCACCGGATAACAACTAAGAGGTTTGCTGTCCCTTGGTGTTCTGCAGGCAGACTGCACAGGCTCTGTTTCAAGTGGAGAACGAATCCAGTGTCTGTGGCAGTGTTGTATCTCTCATTCTGCAGTGACTCTCCAGTGGTAGCAGTTCAAGGCATCGTAGCCGAAACACTTCTGGAGACACTCTCTTGTTCTCCAAACACATTGCCCTAGTGATCCTGTAAATGGAATGTGAGTTCTCACAAACATCCACATTTCTGGTGTCTGGAGTGTTTGTACATGGGTCTGTTTGAGGCATTTGTGGCTGATAGCAGGTAGGTCAGGTGTGTATCTGAGGTTTCTGCAAGACTCAATCATCTGTAACCCTATAGAACACATGATCTGGTGATCTTAAGGGTCTTTCCTGACCTAAATGGTTCCATGATTCAATCCCTTGTCACCTACTGTGTGAACATTCCAATGACCATCTTTTAAAGACAGCCAGATTAGTTGTGTAGCACTGATTGAAATTCTCTAGGAAATGCAGGATGTTCCCTTCCTCTCCCTTCTGCTTTTTCTGAAGTTCCTTTTCACTGAGATTGACAGAAAGCAATGTCACAGAGACAGAGGCACTGCGTCCCAAACTCCTGCAGGAATCCTGGGGAAAGCTGTCCCACAGTCACACCACCCTGAAGGCAAAAATGTCACGAGGAGCTGGATTTGTAAACATGTAATGTATCCAGACACGTTCAAAGTATCCAACCTGGACAAGTTCTGTTGCTGCTTTAGCTACTAGTAATCTGTTTTGTACTCAAAAAGATGAAACAGTATTCAGTCAAGGACACTGATATTAACTGGGTGCACTGATCCATCTCAGAGCAGGACATAGGAAACCTCCTTTTTATTCCACACAGTTCTAGCATAAAAGCTGAAGTATGTTTTCCTCAAGTGCAGAAATCACTCATCATGTTTTTTAATGTCTGCCATTTGTGCTGTAATCTGAGTATCTAATGCAATTTAACACGTCCAACCAGTATGTGAATTTAACATGTTCAGCATCTCTTAACTTCCAACAGCGAAACTAGATGCGCCCCCTAAGCCTAAAAGAGCCCCCAAGGCCAAGAAGGTGGAAACTGTGAACTCTGACTCAGATTCAGAATTCGGCATTCCAAAGAAGACGGCAGCACCCAAAGGTAGGAGTCACACCTGGGCTCTCTGGAGCACAGGGCTCACAATTATTGTAAGAACCACACTGAGTTTTTAATACATTGAGCACTGGTGGGTTACTCAGCCATGAGCCTTTCCTGTGACAACTACAGAGTATTTACAGTGACTTCTTGGCAAACAGTGTGTGAACTTTTTATCTGACCTTCATTGCCAGGAATGCACTTCATAGCTGCACCCCTCACACACCCTCTTCCATTCTACTGGATACTATTTATTTCCTTTGATCTCAACTCTTTCCAAGCCAGTAAAATTCTGGTAGTAATTGTAGTTAGTTGGAATTTCTGGGTTTTTAAACCCAGTTTTTGGTATCCCAGCTTTCTGAGTCTTCCCAACACAGCACAGCAAGCAGTGTAATTGGAGGAGTCTGTAAAGGATGTGCCAGTGTTGATGGGTGAGGTTAACAGTAAATTTACTAAATAGTAAAGGTGAAGTAATGCTGTGTCATCCGTGCAGAAGGTGATCACAGACTTGTAGTTCTTCAGCAGTGTAAAAGTTACCTGATCTCATGAAGTTTGTCCCTGTCTTGAACTGACAGCTTGAGCTGTCAGTGTGAATGGTGATTGTGGAAGAAGTAGAAAAGATTTAAAACTGAGAAAAGAAAAAATTCTGTATTATACTGCTGCCGTGAAGAAGCTTGAGCAGTAAACTGGGTTTGAATTTAACATGTAGACGTACTAAAGTAATTTCACTGGGGGTTTTTGAGTTTGATGAAGTCTGGAGTTTATTAAAAAGAAAACCAAAACAAAGTTAACTTGAAATCTCTCACCTAGGAAAAGGCAGAGGGGCAAAGAAAAGGAAAGCATCTGGTTCAGAAAATGAAGGCGAATACAACCCTGGGAAGAAAACACCCAAGTCCACACCAAGCAAGGTCAGTTCCATCTATGCTCTCTTCTCCTTGTAAAAAGAACCTCATGGATTACTTTACAAGTTCTTATTATAAGTTGCTAATATGGTAATGGGGGCTGAGTTGTCATTAGAAATCAGATGCTAGAGAGGTTAGGGTTTTTTTCAGTTCTGAATATTAAAATGGAAAATGTACAAAGCATCACAACTGATTTGTCTTTTCTTTTCAAAAGAAATCCAAGAAGGCCGCTTTTGACCAGGATTCTGATGTGGAAATCTTCCAGTCAGGCTTTGCCTCCGAAACTGCCCCAAAGCCACGGACAGGCCGGGCTAGAAAAGAAGTTAAATATTTTGCAGAGTCTGATGAAGATGATGATTTTGATATGTTTAATTAAGTGCCCAAAGAGCACAACAATGTTTTCCAACAAGTATCTTGTGTTGTCCTTTCGTCCCCTCTGTCGCAAACTTTTGTACATTTGACTTATTTTATGTGATAATGTAATTGATGGTTTTTATTATTGTGTGTAGGCATTTTAACATTTTGTTCTTACACCTACAGTTTTATGCTCTTTTTTACTCATTGAAATGTCATGTATTTGTCTGACTGGCTTGTAGAGATGTTCTAGACAGCTGTGCTAAAGCACATTTTAATTGTCATGGTTGCAAACAGCAAACCTGCTTTTTGAAATGAAGTTTAAACATTAAAAAATGGAAAATTACTCTCTGTGTGTGTGTGTGTGTGTGTGTAAAATTTGGACTAGAGGGACTACTTCTACACAATTTTTAAAATAAATATATTTTATTCTTTGCCAGGAGACTCCATGGAAAAAGGTAAACAGTATATGAACATAGAAAGCATTGTTAAACAATCTCAATGTACAAACAGAGCCAGTGAAAGTACATCACAGACTTGCTAGAATATATAAAAAAAAAAAAATTCCACTAGTGCTTTAAATGAAACCTAAGAAACTGACACTTTAAATCTGTTAACCATTCTACCACAGTTTTCACTCTGCTTCATGGTGATTTAACAAGGCCAAGAAGGCAGATTCTCTCCTTGTGTTTCTGGAAGTCCTAGCTGTACTTCCCTAGCACCTGGAAGGCTGGAAAACCCAGCTGATTCCTGGCAGTTGATTCTTAAGGAAATACCCTGGACTCAGTGATTCAAAAGCTCTGAGTCTGCTGGTTATCATCCCATGAAGTTTCCCTAATGGCTTGTGAACAAGTAAACAAAAACATGGTAACACTGAAAAGTGTTTCTGCCTCGGAGGCTATAGCATTGCTGTTGAAATGGAGCAGGTAATTGTGGAGCTAGGTCACCAGCCAGCTAAGAAACCACTTCTTTAAAATTTAAAGTGACATTAACATTGGAACAAATGACATCTGAATAACTGATCTGGCAGTTAATGCTGATACCGATACCTCTTCTGCTGGGGCAGTGACGTTTTGTATACTTTTTACAAGGAAGGAGATGCAAACTGAGGGCAGCAAGGACAAGTTTTCATATTTCAGCTAAATCAGACGGTCCTTTCAACTTCTTTCTCTGGATGTGTACAGTAGTCCATGTCCTGTGGTTGGTGTCTTGATCGTTTTAGGTATGAGAGACAAAAGGAAAGCACCAAACATCCAGTATGGAGAGTACAGCCATACATTTGTATGTACAAAGTCATCAAAAATGCAACCAGAATTTGAAGACTGAGATCTGTCTTGTCACCATGCAATATTGAGTGTTTAGAGAAGAAAACAGAAGCTTAACTATTTTTTTTTTTTGCATGAAATGGCTGATTTAAAGTTTCAAAAGTTTGCATTTTCTAGTTTAAAGAGTTTAAACAGCAAGGAGTATATATCGATACATATGAAAATTTCTTGGTCCTTGTTGAGTTTATCTATATATATATACATATATAGATATATATTAAGTCCAGAAACTAAGCAGCAGTAAAAATGTTTTTCTTGCTTTTCATCCCTGTATGTAAGGTATTAGGAATGTCTGAAGTAGCTGGAAAATGTCTTATTCCACCATAGGGGATTGACTGACACTGCTGTTATCCACTGAACTAGGTGAGATACTGGGACTGTGTTCTGCAGTATTTCCGTTTGAGGTTGGTGTCAGTGGTTCATGTCCTTCAGAGTTCTCCAACATTTCCTGAATAAGAGGTGGCATGGATCCAGGAATTTCCATTTTCAGTGTAATGACACGTTCTGCACCTTTAAAAAGAAAACACAAAATCCTTTCCATGAGCATGATTCATACAATTTCCTTTCTGTTAGCATCACAGTAGTAATTTCAGGGTGTATTTTGCTCGTGGATTTGGTGTCTCCCTCTTATACTTCTTGCATACAAATGTGTGTGAGTGAACTGCTTCATGCAGTTCAAGAGAAAGGAGTTAGGTGAGTGCTCCTTAACAAATTAATTCAAGCCTATGACATAGCAACTGATATTTCAATACAGGTGAATTGGATGAGCTGGCTATTTTCAAAGAACAAACCAAAATGCCATTAAATTATACTGAAAAATTAAATTAGGCTGTGATCATGTCTTTATAAACTGGAATAACATTTCGTCTTTATTCTGTACTGGATCTGCAAAGAATGACAAAAATTCTGCCTATGGTAAATAGGTGGTGTGAATCCTGCAAGAGAACTGCAGTGATCTAAGTCAAAAATGTTTCTTTCCCATAGAGAAAACTGTGAAATGAGACACAGAATTTAACAAGTACTTTATAAAAGAGCACATTCAGGCAAAAGGGTAGTTTCTGGGGGGGGAAGCTGCCTTTTGTGTTCTTCATGCATCTTGTCTTGTGCTAATGAACCACCAAAGTGTGCAGGAGCCCTGAGCACTGCTCAGCTCTGCCTTGGCTGAGGCCGTTCGTGTTGGGCTTGTCAAGTGTAACAGGCACTTGGATGCAGAGGGGGCTCTGCAGGTGAGTGCACGCAGGATTTAACAAAATTACTGCATCAACTGTGACCACTCAGACTGGGAGCCAACAACAACTGGTTTAGGGAGGAAAAAAAGCCCAACACTAAGTCTCAGTGTGTGGTCAGCAGGCAGGGACACAGCATGGACACAGCAGCCAAGACCCTGCCAGACACTGAGCAGGCAGTGCTGAGGGAACTGTGCATCAAGCAATTGACAGCCATAAACTTCAGCATTTGTGTTGCCCAGGATTCCTGATCATCTTAAAACTGGAGTCCAATGGAAAAGGAACCTGTGTTTTTTAAACAAGAAGAAGAACTGCAAAAAAATTACAGAGAAAATAGTTTGGTTACTGACAAACCATTCCAGAACAGTGCTGCTTTGGAAATACTCTGCTTATCCATGCTGCTGCAGTGGAGGTGCTGGAGGGAGCACTGGTCACTCCAGACTGGAAAGGAGCATTTAAATGTTTATGCCTTACATGAGGAGCATCAAAAAAATCATCTACAAAGGCCATGATTGACTTTCCAAGTGAATGCTGATTTAAAAGTTTCTTAAATAACTGTAATGGGAAAGATATTAATCCAGAATGATGCTGAGAGCTTCTTTGAAAACCAACTGTAGTCAGAGCCGCGCTGATGAACTGAATTCAGCCATGTTAAAACATCTGCTTTCCACTGTTCTATCTGGTGCAGTGAAGTGTTTGTGTGGTCATTCAGTGCAGAGCCAGAGAAACTTTTCAGGTTTTGAAAACTTCCAAGTTAATCAGGGGATAAGAGAACTCAGAAGATGAGAAGAACTCAGAACTGCCTTGCTTCAGTCCCACAAACACTCCACGTTTTAGTTACAATACCTCTAATGCCGAAGGAGACACTCTCAGTGTTTCGGATTCATGCTTTCTTTGGTGATTGCTTTCAGGGATCAGGTACCATCCAAAGTCATTATTGTCTAATGTACATCTTTTCAAATGAAACTCAAGACATCCCCACCCCTCCAGGACATCACCATCCTTTGGTATGATTTAGTTCTACTATGAAACATTAACGATATAATTAAAGTTAAATACTTGTGTCAGAATGAAAAGAAGCCCTTCTTGTGAACTGAATTTAAAGAGACAGGAGTTGTGTTTGAGGAGCAGGAAGGCTCTGGTAAAGAATCAGGGAAGTGGAAATGAATTTCCCACAAACATGAAGAGCAGAACGAAAGGGCTCCCCTAAATGCTTTTATAGCTCAATACTGCTCTAAGTTTATTTTGTAGATTCAGTTGGATGGAGCTTGCTTTACTTGAGGGTAAACTGCAAGCTTTAGATAACCTGGTAAGTGGTTCCTTTTTAGGATACTTTTGCTTCCAGCTCTGGCGTTTCCCTTCCAAGTTACTTCTTTTGGTTCTAATCAATCCAATTAAATTGCTCACTTCTTTTTATAAAGATAGCTATAACTTAATCTTTTAACTTGGATTTATAGTGTTTAAAGTGGAGCTTAAAGTGGAGTTTAAATTTAAAACAGGTGTATTTAGTTGCATGAATTAACTACTGGGTTTTTTCCCCCTGAGTCTTCCCCCAAACCACATCAAATGGAATCCGTAATCTTCCCAAAAGCGTAAGTCCAACCTACACAGGTACCTGCACACACAAGCTCGTGTGCTTGCTTATCTGTCGGGGTAGGAAATCTGTTGCTGAGTAAGCGGAGTAAGAAGGTGGAACTCCATCAACCACAACAAGAATAAGAATTGTTGCACTTTAGCCTCTGTTTTCAGACATCAGGGAGCCTGTTCTGATCAAATGAAAGCATTCAGCTACACCTGTGCTTTAAAGAATGTGTGTGACAGCGCTTAGACTGTGTATATTGCACAGGATCAATCCAGCACATACAACACTACACAAAATGTTAAAACTGATCCATGTTTAGGCATGGTGAGTTTGGAATAGAGGGGCTGAATTTCAAAAATGCTGGATCAAATCAGTTCTAAATCTCCAATACCTCAGACCACAGTTCAGAAGAATTTTGGTTGCACAAGTGTTTTCTGCAGTCTGTAACCAAACTGTTTTTCAAAAGCCACTAGTGATACAAAGCACGTGTTGATACAAACCCCCTTGTAAACATTAACAAAGGTTTTTTCTTCTCCTAAAATGACTAACAAAGACTTCATGCTAATGATTTTCTAAGCCACTTGCACCTACAACATCTTTTTCACTGTCAGTTGCATGGAGAATGGAGCACTGTGTACGTTTAAAGCAAAACCAATTTCAAGGCACGAATTATGTAAAGCTGGGAAGAGGAAGGTCACAAGGACCTTTCTTAGATGTGCTAGAAAAATAACAACTCAGGTGTTGAGGCCAGTTCCTCTGAAATGCAGCACTGCCACTCCTGCTGAGTTACTGGGAGACACTGTACCTTTTGCACTGATGCTACGAAGATCCGTGATTTTCATTAAGATCTTTGGGAACATATGAGGCTTGTTGGGTCGTCTCTTTCGGATATAAATTTTCAGTGCTTCAAGCAAGGGTTCCTGAAGCTTATCCACTTTCATTGGTTCTTCAAGGTCCTGGCGATCTGTAGAAAAGTATCATACCACTCATATGATTTTAAATATTTATTTTTTTAAAATAAACTCCAAATCACAGAAGCTCCTCCATGTTCTTGATTAGAAATCAATGAATTTCATTTTACTCTCCACCAAATAACCCACACTCTGTATTGAGCATTCCATAGGAAGAGGATAAACCACAGCTTTCTGAAACTTGGATTAAGTTTTTTCCTCGTTGATTGGACAGGATTGTAATTTGGGTGGTCAAGAATTACCAGTTTGCTCCTGTACCTCCCTTTCCAAGGGGAAACCACCTTGCTGCAAACGATATTTTGGAATTAATTTTGTATGTGTCACTGATAGGCTACCCAGGTACGCATAGAGATTACAGCTATTTTTTGTTACCACTGCTACAGTAACGTGAGTTACCATCAGGAATCAGCAGATGGCAGTGCTGGCTTGAGTGACAACATATGCCACCCCTCTACACCAGGATACACCGGTCACATATCAATGACATCTAGGAGCCCATCAATGCTTTTAATGGGTTAGGGTTAGGCACACTTACAATCGGAATGATTTTGTACTAAAGGGCCACTGCCAACAAAGACTGACTCTTGTTTTTCAAACATTCACTAGTAGCACCCATTCAACAAAATGGCCCAGCTAAACAAGGTGTGTTTCCATTGCGATTTTGCCAAAGAGGAGGGAAACCAAGTAATCAAACTAACAGAAAATTTACAGAAGGTTTTGGAAATTATCTGAGACTTCAATTTTTGTATTTTAAACCCATGATTTTACTTGACAATCACCCTTTCAAGTTGCCTTCAGCCCCAGTTTGGAAGTATAACAGATTTTTTTGCTGAAGTTATCACCAGTGACTTCCATGTGACTGTAACCAATGCAGATGCACACAATTATATTTATGAGTAAAGGCTGTGTAATTGGGCATCTTGCTGTAAGAAAGCTCATTCATGCAGATACCCACACACTGCTTAGCAATAACGCAGCAGGACCAGGTGATCTCCAGAGGTCTCTTCCAACTCCAACCATTCTGTGTGGTATCTCAATGCCCTTTGTCAGGCACACAATAGGACTGTTTTCTTGACAGAATGATTCCATTAATTTTTTTCAAATTATCAGTAATAAAACTAGTAACTATCACCAGTGGAAAACAAACCTTTAGCAGTAAGTAGTTTATATAATACACATCATAATGTTACAAATATATATACATATTTTATATGTGTAAGTAAAGGGACGCAAAACAAGTAGAACATAAATGAAGACATTATCAGGTCTGTCCTTTTGAAATGCATCAGAGTTCATGCTGTACGATACCTCCACAGATTAGGCAGATGGCACTAAGGAGACCTGTTTCTGTATCATCCATTTCCAAAGGCAGGAGCTGGTTGGCAAATGTGAACACGAGATCAGTCAGCGGGCCAAATCCGGCGTTGTGCATCTGAGTTCGGTTTAGGGTAAGGCCATCTGAAAAGGTCATGGTGTCTTGTTCCGGTGTGTATCTTGTGCAAATTCTAAGGATCTGTGGGGAAAAAAATAAAAATGGAATCTGAAGAATTTAATCCATGAGAGGTTTGTTGCATTTTCTCGGTGCAGCGAATGACTACGTGGAACTTCAGTACTTGGCCACGTGAGAACAACCTGAAAACAAACTCCAGTTTGTGCCGTTCTAGTAGCACAAAAACTCTCAGGTACAACATAACTATACTCTATTGACTATGCGTATTTCTTGTAACACAAACCTAAGAACAGAAATTTCCCCCTAGTTATGAAATAATCAAAACCTCAGAGCAACTCTCACCACTCAGGTCACCAACATTACAGTGACATCTACAAAACCAGGTCTTTAATTAGTCTGCCACCTGCACCCAACTATAAAATGTGATTGGTCTGATGAACTGCTGATATGATCCAACAAGACCCTAGAAGTATCTCACCTCTTTGAACAAAGGCATATCTCATGGATTTTGGGGATCACTTTTGCATGGCAGCACTTCCCTGGGTTGTGTCTTTGGCAAGGACAATGTTGGTCTGCGGTGCCTTGTGGGAGTGAGTGTGGACAGCTGTGAGCTGCCGAAGAGACAGAATTTTGGGGTGCCTTCTTCTCTTCTGGGCTAGCAGACAGGCAAACACTGCTATGGGAACAAAGCCCTCCATCTCCCCAGCAGCTGCAGGTAGGGTCTCCTTAGAGCACTGCTCGCTTTGTCAGCCTGGGAGCTCGCACCCAGTGGAATATCAAACTTTGCACCTCCAAGTGGCAGCACACAGGACTACTGGCAGCCCAGCTAGTGGCCTGAGGAGTTGGCCCAGCTTTCCTTCTTTTATGGTGGTTGTTACTTCTGTGTGCTGTAACACCAAACCTCCTCAGCCCGTTAGCTCCCAGCCTTCCTGCAGGCTCTGGCGCTTCCCCCTGCGGAGCCCCAGCGGTGGCAGGCCCTGCCTGCCTGGTGCAAAGCTGCTGACAGTGTCGTTCATTCCTGCGCACGCCCAGGCAGCGCTGGCTTTGGCAAGTTCGGCTGTATGCCGACAGCCACCCAGTGCTGACCCCGGGATGAAAGAGCCTTCGAGGGGAGGATGGAGATTCACACCTCTAACTGGACACGGAGGAATGCAAAACACATGAATAAAACACCGAGGATGCTCTACATTTTGTTAGTAGATGCCTCTGGGGTAAGGGCAGCGTCAAGAGCGCTGTCACAGCGGAGGTGGCAGCGCGGCCAGAGAGAGGGAGTGTGTGCATGAACGCTTCCACCTCTCGCAGCAAACCCAGGATGTGTCCCAGGATAGACTCTTCGTGGCATAGGATCATTTGTACAGCTGCAATTAATGAACACGG
Organism: Oriolus oriolus; assembly: GCA_013400235.1. Lineage (NCBI taxonomy): Eukaryota > Metazoa > Chordata > Aves > Passeriformes > Corvidae > Oriolus > Oriolus oriolus. Next base: position 583,459 of record VXBT01000229.1, on the reverse strand, counting down.
CCTTAAGGACCAAATAAAGAGACGTCCATCATGTTGACATATTTCTGTTATATATATCAATGCTCAATGTTTAAAATAATCAAGAGGTGGGAGAGGGCTTATCCCTAAACTAAACTGAACTAAAACCCTGCCGAAGTCAGGCTGATTAGCTGAGCTAAGACTACAGCTGTGTTTTTTCAGGGCTTGACTGTATTTATTTCCCATCGTACTTGGTTTTAAAGATACAACAAAAAAGATTTACATGAATGTAAGAGAGCACTGGGAGAATTTAATTACTCCTATAGCTGCCGAGGCTCTGAGTCAGAGGCTCTAGCACATGGCAGCTGACCAGTCTGGGCTTGGTTCTCCCACGTTCATCTTTGCCTGCCAACACCGCTCCAAATAAGCAGGGAGGAGAATGAGGAGAACACGGTCTGTAAGACACCTATAGGGAAGCTTTTATTCTCTTCTTCAGTTCCTTGGTAAGAGCCTTAATAGGGTGTATTTCTGCATTTGGATCTTCAACTATTTTCTATGTCAGCAATAATCTTATCTCACATTTTGGGTATACACTGAAGCACTGAAACTCTGTGTGGTTGGACAGGCATGTTTCACATTGTTGCCTTATCCCCGAATTAGAGTAAGTTCTTGAAATTACTTAAATCAATGACTAAGAGAGGCACAAATACAAACACACAGCACATTAATTCCTCAGTGACCACAAATTCCCCATAATGTATGTCATCCTAAAAGACTGCTGGTTGCTAGGTTTTATGTAGTAGCCAATGCATTGTCCAGGATCATTAGAAAAAATTAACATTATAAAGCACAGCACCGTGTCAGTAAGAGGCAGCATCTTTACCACATTTGGAACGTGCTCTCCCCTGAAGCTCACTGTGGGTTGCTCTTTTAAATCATTAAAAGATTGCATAGAAAGGAGAAGAAGCATGGAGAATACCTGGTGTTCAAGAAAACAAAGGTTCGAAAGCTGCATATTTATTGTGACGCCCAAGAGTTGCTTGGTTTACTTCTCCAGTGGCAAGCAAGAGGAACTGGAGTGCAGCACTTCCCACCTGAGGCCTGCACAGACAGTAGCTGCCGTCCAGTAAGGGTGCATGGCTGGCAATGATCAGGTATCCAGCTTTGGGAGGAACAAGGCTCTGTACTTCTTACCTGGTACTGCTTTTCCCTTAGCTCAGCTGGAGAGAAAGGCAGCCCCTTTGATTCCAGTGCTATTTCAATTGGTAAGCCGTAGCAAGGAGAGGTCCTCCCTCCACAGCCTTGGGACTCCCTTCCCAAGAAATTAGCAGAGCAGGATTGGGAGCTTAACTGGGCAACGCCGTGGTGTTTTCTCCTGGCTGCCTGCAGCTTCCTCGGCCACTGCCCAAGCAGGGCTGGCAGATATGGATCCCCCAGATCCTCCCTCAAAGGGCAGGTCTGGACACTGGCTGCCACACTGCCCAGAGACCCCTGCCCAGAGGGACTGGGGGTGATCATCCCCAACAACCCAGAGGCTGAACACACACACCTGCCACCCTACACCAGGCTGCTGGCTGCCTCACAGCAAAGCTCCCTGTGCTTCTTCTCCAGTGCCACAAGCCCCACTGAGTTTGGGGGTGCATGCTAGGAGTGCTCAGCAAAGAGACCCCCAGGGCTAATGCAGAGGAAGAACTTCCAGGCTGGATCCTCATCAGGAACAAATTTGGGGTGAGGTTACTCAGCCTCAAGCCAGCCCCTGCGTGCATGCACAGAAAGGGACCTGCAGGGGCCCTGCAAAACTTGTAATTAAAACATGAAGTTGTGTAGGATTAAGCTACTTCCAGGCTTAGGCAGCAAGTAGGACAGGTTTTTGTTGAAGGCAGCCTTCAGGCCTTCATACCCCAAGGGCTGCACCAGCCGTCAACTGGAGGAGCCTGCAGTGGCTCCACTGGGCACTGGCACAGCTGAAGATCAACTATGTGTTTCCAGCAATGCACTTAGCTTGACTGCAGCAATGAGGTCTCAGGTTTCCTCTGCATTCCTTTGACATTATCCCACAACACGCTGTTATTAAACTCCAAGACAGATCATTTGAAATGGTGTTTTTCTTTTTTTTTTTTTTTTTTAATTTCTGTCCTTCATCAAGATCTGTGAAATGCCATGGATATTGCTGATCGCTGCTAAACCATTCTTGGGCAGACTTCCAGTGTCAAAGTGAAGCTGATTTCAAGCTCATATTCACTGAAGAACATATGGGAAACATCAGCACTTCAAAATAAGAAATCACGGTATCTTTCTCCATTTTAAACTGAACTCCTAATGTCCTCAATGTTGTTTAGATTTTGCAACCAAGCCAAGTATTTTAGTTGTCACTCTGCTCCTAAATGCCACTTGCAGCCATAAATATGGTTCTTCCTTATTATTAAAGGGCCCTTTGTTTTAAGGAATATTTATATATTAAAGCATTAGGGATTCTTATGAGCCCGTCACAAAGTACAAAGCAAAAACCTTACCAGAGGCACAAAACCAAGGTCAGCCAGAAAGTTGCATTTTATGACATTGCTGCTACCATAGAATTGTTACTCATTTTAAACAGATTAGGTAGGGCAAGCTGGGCCTATTTTTTAAGAAATCCTGTTGTCAGACACTAGCTGCCTCAGCTGGCTGGGAGAGTTCCCTCAGAGGAGAAACCCAGGCAGGTGACTCTGAAGCAATGATGCCCCATGGCACTGCCAAACCCCGTCAGCACGGGTTATTCCGCACACACAGATTCCTTCCTGGCATTAACGCACAGGGGTCTACAACAGAAAGCAAAAATTACATCATTAAGGATTAGCATTCAAGGACTTCTCAGGTTTCTATCCACTGGATTTAAGACAGACTGGACTCTGGATTCTTTCCACATTTGCCTTGCCAGAGCTCAGCAAGGCTGGGGATGCTTGGCCACTGCTGGGCCAGAGTACCAGCAGACAGAAGCACTCACTTTTACAAGGGTTATTGACTGAATTTTAGTAATATTTGTCCCTAAAACTTTTGGCACCAGACAAGGCATAAATTCCATGAGCCTCAGTTGGCGCCTTGAGCTGCCTCAGGAAGCTTGATGTTATTTCCCTTCCAGAGTGTTTGTTTGTATATAAAACATTTCTTTGGCCCATACCCATCAGAGTTTACTGAGCTCCTGGCACCATTTCCTTTGTAAGCCTGTTTAAGAAGGGCTTAAGCATTGTATTGGTTTGGCACGGCCTGGTTTTAGGCAGCAGGGGGGCCGCAAAGGTGGCTCCTGTGAGGAAGCTGCTGGAAGCTTCCCACCATGTCTGGCAGAGCCAGTGGCTGATGGCTCTGAAGATGGACATGCTGCTGGCCAGAACTGGGCCAATGAGAGAGGCTGGTAACGCCTCTGTGATGACATGTTTAAGAAGAAAATCAAAACAAAGTCACAGGTTTTTGCTCCTAGTCAGAGAAGAGGAGGAGGTGAGAACATGTGAGGAAAACAACACAGCGGCACCAAGGTCAGTGGAGAAGGAGGGGGAGGAGGTGCTCCAGGCGCCGGAGCCGAGATTCCTCTGCAGGCCGTGGTGCAGACCATGGTGAAGCAGCTGTGCCGCTGCAGACCATGGGGATCCACGGGGAAAGCAGAGATCCACCTGCAGCCCGTGGGGGAGGTGCCCGTGCCGGAGCGGGTGGATGCCTGGAGGAGGCTGTGATCCAGTGGGAGACCCGGTGGAGAGAGAGGGCCCT
>VXBT01000229.1:498227-579738 GCA_013400235.1 Oriolus oriolus | reverse complement strand
GCTGCTGCTCGTGAGAGTGGAGCCACGGCGGGAAGTTCACGGAGAACTGTCTCCCGTGGGAGGGACCCCACGGACTCACAGGGGAAGACTCCTCTCTCAGAGCAGTGGAAGGAAATCTCAGTGATGAATTGAACAAACCCCCCTGCCCTGCCTCCCTGTGCTGTCAGTGGGATGGAGGGAGGGGCTGGGGGTGGAAGGTGTTCTAAGAGCTTATTTTACCTCTCATTATCGTCCTCTGATTCTGTTAGCAATAAATTCACTTCACAACTTAAGTTGAGCCTGTCTCCCCCTTGAAGTGTTTCTCTCAGTCCTTAATCTCACTCATGAAGCGTTCATTAATTTTTTTTTTTTTTACTTTTCCCTCCTCTGCCCAGCTGTGGCAGGGGAGGGTGAGCGAGCGGCTCTCATGGGTGCCTGGCGTTAAGCCAGTGTCAAACCACAGCAAGCATCCACAGCCACAGGAACCAACTGAGCAGAGACCTCGGCAGGGTCTATAAATGCTTAAGGCTCCCCATAGCTGGTGCTGAAGGGCAGATGGGCAGTGAAGCTGGGGTCCTGCTGGCAAGGAAGCCTGGCCCACCCTACCTGGGAGCCCCATGCTGCTCCTGCCACGTACCAGGCTCTAGGAACACATCCAGGGCATGGCAGAGCAGCAGGATCATGAGGGCACACTGCTGAGGCTCACAGCCCTGCTCAGCAGAGCTCACACAGCAGCCACTGGGTGCTCAGTGCAGCAGGAGGGGGAACAGGGCTCGCTCCACTGTCTCAAGGCACAACAAAATGAAACATTTGAAACACTCGTACCTAGGACAACTGACTTGTTGGGGGGGGTGGAAATATGTGCTATTAAAACTGCTCCTGCACTGATGTTCAGCTTAAATAAAGATAGAGAGTGGCACTGCAATTCCAGCTATGTGCAGGTGATGCGGGTTTAATGGATACAGCATTTCACAGGCAGCGCGCACACTACGCATTACTGTGTTATGGTAATTATCCCATTTTCTTTTTCAGCAGCACATAAAATAGTCACATAAAGTTTGTGTAAATGTCACACAGGAAAGTTAGGACTATTTGCCATGCCGTATCTGCTCCTGGTTTTGGAAAAGCCTCAGCTCCTCCCAGCTGCGGGCTCCTATGGCACTCACTATGCCCTACTCACTCGGATGTGTCACCTTCTCCGGCTTTGTGAAAAATAAAAAAGAGAATGAGCAGCTGATCAGGAATGACAGGCCTCAATAAAGTTTGTAACTAGAGCTTGAAGGTTGCCAATGGCCACAAAGTAGTGAATGTATTAAAAAATCAACCTTTTCTATCCATTAATTAGTTGAAATAAAGTCACCATTTACCACCTGCTTCATACTCTTCTTCTAATCTGGCAACTAGGCTTTTATTTAATCACTTTGATTAAAGTGTGTTATTGAGGCACTTCAGATAAAATCCCTACCAAAAGGGCTCCCTTCAATTTTTGAGCTGGTGTTGGCAATGGCAGCACTAAGTGGAGCTGCTGTGGGGACCCTGTGCAACAGAGGCTGTGCATGTTCCCAGGGCAAGCTCCAACTGCCCACCCCAACAAAGAGCACCAGGAGCTTGCAGGATTACAGAATTAGGGTATTTGCTATCCAGCAGGTATGGAGACAGGGCATGGCACAAACAAACGGGGTGACAGCTTAAGGGCTAAAGTTTTTGGGGTAAAGAATTTGGATGTGCAGATTCTTGCTATATCCTGGCTCCTCCCCGCCTTTTTTGGGTAGTTTCTGTGTCAACTATTTGTTACAGGTTACAGCAGCACAGCACAAAGCAGTTCCCATCCCCTACTGCTGGCAGAACACACTTGAGGCAGTGCTGCAGTTTTTTGATCACCATCTGCCTCTCGTGTAAGGGGAATGTAACAGAGTCTTATCAGGACAGAGCTGGTGATGACAGGCGTGCAATTGGTAACGAATGGCCCTGCCCCACGGAGGGACACTCTCAGTAACAATGAGATGGCTGAGTCTGAATGAGTGCCTGGATTAAGGAACAACAAGAGGTGACTCTCAAGCATGGCAGGGCAACCTCAACCTTCCCTTTTTCTATAGGCCAAAGAATGATACCCCTTCCCCTCTCCTACCCCTCTTCCTCCTTCATCAATGTCCTCTTGATGCGATTCTTCCAAACAGCTTTTGACAAAACAAGAGGAAAAGGTCACAGCAGTTAACGTCCTCCTCAACATGATCCTGTTTGAAGCAATGCACTTTTAGAAATTCCAAGATTAATTACTTCAACTTCGACTTCCCTAGTTTAAACTCCTGTGTCATGACAAAAAAAATATCTACAGTAGCTATCCTAAAACACGCTTCTTGACTGGCCATGCTTGGCTCAATGAGGACCTGAAGGTTTGTGCTCAGAATAAAACATTTAAAATACGTTTATGCTGAACATACTGTTTTACTGTGAGTTATTGCTACAACCAATAATACGAAGCATATTTGCCACTAAAAGCCTGAAAGAAATGCTGAGATCCCAGAGGGCTCCTCTGAAGGTCAGCATGACAGAAACAACCGGAGACAAAGGGAGGGAAGACAGCTTGCCTTGACATAGTGGCAAGGCAAGGTCTGGAGAAAAACTCCCTGCCCACCTGCATAGTTTCGTCCTGCAGGTTGTACATATGCCTATTTAAAATTAAATTACCCTTAGCTAAAATCTGTACTGAGTCCATTATATTGGCCACTTCCACAGATACCTGCAGTACTGGAGAAAGCAGGGGGATGTGAGTGCCAGAGGCTCGCACCAGACAGGCTCCAGGCACATCAGTTTCCCCTCTAAAACCTGAAAAACACTAACTCTGAGGACTTGTGTCTTGCTCCTTAAATTCCCTCATGACCACAGGTACAGCACATTCCCAAACCATTACGCAGTGGACTGTCTCTCTAGGTATCCTTTATGCAGAGGATTATGTTTCGGAGGGAGGAGGAAGGATGAAGGAGGAAGGAAGGAGAAACAGGTCTCTCTTCAGCGTTAACAGTAAAAGAAAATTTTCCAGAGTTACACATGCCACAATACCAAAATGTGCCCTTTTTACTGAAACCCACAAAGTGTAAGGACTTATTTTGAAAAGTATGCTCATCCCTCTAAACACACCTCTGTAGGTGTGCTGGAGTCATTTTCTGACTGCACCAGACTACCCAGTAAGTTCAATTTTACAACAATAAGGTCAGGGCTGTATTTCACCCCCCTCTTCCTGTCAATTACAATAAAAAGAAGAATAGAAAACGCTTTAGTAGGAGAACAATGATGTTAAAAATACATACCAGTATATCCAGGCAGGCTGCTTTGAGTAGAGTTATTTGGTCTGCAATGGTCAAACTTGTAAAGCCTGGCAATCGCTTTGCAAATTCCACTATTTTAATAATGCACTTCGTTGCAAGTTCACTGAATTTGTCCCAAAGCCCAAGGTCCAGTCGAACTCGATGATCTGCGCTGGAGTTCTGGAAAGACAGACAGAAGGCACCATAAATCAACAACGTCCCTTTCAGCAAACGGTTTTCAAGGGAGGGAAACAACAACCACGTTTTCCTTCCAGAAGTACTTTCTATTAACATTCCAGGCATTTTCTGCAGCTTGCTGTTGGGATGATGCTGGTTTTAAACTTGGATTAATCGCCTGAAAATTCCTTGGATATTTCTCTGTTACTTATGATTGCAGAGGCCATCTGTACAAGGAATACAAATGAACTTAAACATTTCCAAATGCCACCCTCATTATTCTTCCTTGCCATTATATAATAAGTGCATTGAGAAAGACAATTTACAGTTGTACGCCAGAAAATATAAATGAACAGTGGAACAAGAATATTGGGTCCTCATCTGGAAAAAGCAGCACAATATTTGGAACATAGTTTCACATACTTAAGGTCTTAGAAAATTAGTTCTGCTTAATTTCTCTGCTCTGTGGCTCTGCCATAGCTTTCTGAAGCTACAGTCTCCCATGACTTACAGAGCATTTATTTACATGATGTTAAGGAAAACCCCATGTGCCTTGATGAATGCTGTGTGCTCATTTGATGGTGCATCCACCATACACCCCACTGTTGGAAGTGTAACAAGGACATACTGGTGGCATATTTCAGAGACTGTTTCCATATATTCCCCTATCTCAATCAAAATGTCCACCATTTTCTAGGGTGCATAGGAAACTTGTGCTTGTGATCAAACTCACATTTTCACACGTCTGGAACAACCACTTAAACCCTGAAAAAGCTGAATGTGTCAGCCAAGAACCATCTGACTCAAAATCTGCTGTGACCCATTTGATGCCAGCCCACCAACACTGAGTGTCATGAGGAGATCTGATGAGTCCATTCCAATCCACCCAGGATTCCCGTAGAGTGACAAGAAACAGGTAATGATGAAACTCTGAAATACCCAAAGCTCCTCTCCTCCTGCCCTCACATTTGATCCAATGCTACTTAGGATGCAGCCAGTGTGATGGTGTCCCCCAATCTCCTGTTTCATGGGCCACCAAGTTCAGCGTGCATTGCAGCTGCCTTCAGCATCTGGGTGATCTTCTCTTCATTGCAGGAAGAATTTTACCTATAAAAATACACTCAGGCTTTCTCCCCAGCTGCAGAGGAAGCCAATGTGATCAGCTGCCTCAGTCTCAGCTGGTTGAAGTTAAAATGTTAAATTAACTTTAAAATTAAAGTTAAATGAGCAGAGTCTCAACCTAGAAGTCTAGCAGACACGGCAGATTAAATAGCCATCAAAAAGCATGCAAATTACACAGATCACACTTCCTTGGAGGAAACATTTCCAGTGCTGCCACCACCACTGCTGATGGTGGGCATGTCCACTTCCTTGAAAACCAGTGAAGCCATCATCTTGCAAGCTTTCTTTGGTTCACGGGAAGGACACAGGACTGGAAGAGGTTGGTGAGGGAATGTGGAGTGAGCTCAGCTTGGCTGTGATGCTCTGGACCCCATCCCAGTGCTGCCTCCACAAAACACCACCACCACCATCAGTCATGAAGGGGAAAGTCCTGAGAGGTCCCCAGGGCACCACCAGCCTGACATTCACCCTCACTTGGAACAGGGTGGAGATGTTAGCCAGGAATATTTATATTAGGCCCTAATTGCAAAAAATGAACGCTAACCATGCTGAGCAGTCCAAAGGAGCATACGTGCTCCTTCCTGCTACCCCTCTCTTTAGGAGATAATTAATCAATTCCATCATTTCTGTTTGTCTTTTTATTCTGGAAACTTCCTCTATTTTGTTTTGGGTTTTTTTAAATGACAGAAGAAAGATAGAAGAAAATGTCTTTATAATGCTAAACCTAAAGAATTGCCTTCAAAATGGTCCAAAACTAATGGGTTAACAGTCATTGTAATGCCCTTTGAAACATTTCTTTCGGCTACTGGAGTATGCATCCTTCAGATTTATTTTATTTCATCCTCAAGGACCTTGGTGAAATACAGTACATTGGAGGAAAAATAAGATCAAGATGTGCAGTCATTCAGGCTGTAATTAAATTTAATAGGCAGTTTATCCAGTTCATAGAAAGATGGCATAGCAGAGAGCTACACAAAGCAGAGCCTAAAGCAGGAAATCATTTTACAATAGGGTATCCATCTGGAAAAAAAGACGTTGCATGAAACCAGCAAGTGTGAACGAAATCTTCATCAGTATCATATGAGGTTACTTTATCATGCTGCAGTGCCAGCAACGGGAAGTTTGACGTGTCTTCTATTAGGAGTAATGCACAGCCGTCCTAACAAATGTAAATCTAACTCTCTATTATGCAAACTGAAGAGAGGGGGCAGTTAATAAAATACAAAATAACCAGGTGTTTTATTATGCCAGGTGCCAGATCCCTCAGCATTGGAGCTAATGTGGTTTGCACGTTATCCCTGAGATGCTACAAATGGAAAGAGTTTAAACATTCTAGCTGTTAACGAATGTTTACACAAGTGTCACAGGAAAAAGAGCTGGATTTTTAGCAGCATTTTTCAGTATCTAAAACCCAAAACTGACTCAATATCCACGTATACATTGAACAATAAAACACGGGGTTAAAACAATGCACAATAGAAACAGAAACTCTGATTAAATCTGCCTGGAGATCTCCTCTATCCATGCTGTGAAAAAGATGCAGACGCTATGACTTTTCCTGAATATTTTACTGAAGCGGCTTTTTGGGTGTGTTTTCCAGGAGCAGTCTCACATGTTTTTCAGGCCTATGCACCAGTGCACATATGGTGGAACAATACTGTAATACACCCTAGTGGCATCTTTATCAGTGGAAAAGCCCAACCTTGCTATGAAATCCAATTAAACAGCCATTTTTGCCACATAAATTGATCCCATTTTTTCCATCATTTTTGTTTTTTCATTGCAGGCTGCTCTGTACCCACATTAACAATACGGGATGAGGTACTCGTAGAAACACACACAGCAGCAGAATCCCTACTGTCTTTAAAATCCACTTTACAAAGGAAACAAGGCTCACAGGGGCACTCTGCCCTAATCAGGAACACCCGTGATGCCTCTTTAGTAAAAGCAGCAATGCACTCCAGCTCTGGTGAGCTCACTGAGGACCACAGCACATGTCCCTGCTCAGTCCCAGTATCAGAAGATACACACACATTACATACATACATACATGTGTGTGTGTGTATATATATATATATGTATATATATTTCTGCAATGGCACAGAACGATAGCTGTATAACTTCTAAGCCCAGCACTTAAAAAGAACAAAATGCTGCCAAGATGTGGAACCTCTTCACTTCCAGCCAGCCAAGAGCAACCCAGCAGAATCTGCAGCAAGGGTCTGCAGAGCCAAAATTGTTTTCTGTTTTATCCTCCCTTTATCACAAGGCTGGATGTAACACAGCTGTAGACTTACAAATAACACCACTCTCAAGGGACAAGCAGTATAGTTACACTCAATTATACTATAAAGTATGACATCTCCAGAGAAATTACTCAGGCACTCTCTCTTACCTGGATGACAGTAATGAAACAGATCTGTTTATGATGGACTTTTGGAATCCATTACATTTAAACAGCTTGCTGATTCTCATCATTGGAAGACCTGTACTTGTCACTGCCCACCAAATGCAACTGTTAAATCAAATGACCCAGGGAATTTAATACAAGTGCTATTCCCCCATTATTTTAAGTAGACTTCCATTAACTATGCAAAGTATGGGGCCACTTTTTTTTTTTTTTTAAAGAGCAGATGGCTATAAAAAAACATCATTGAAAATGCTTCTCCAAAACCGTTTTTAAACAGGTAAAAACACAGAAGGGGGCGGGGGGTGGGTGGGGAATCACCATGTAACCTTTCCCTCTGGGAAATGCAGGCCGCAGTGCTCAAGAGTGAGAGGATACACAAGCCAAATGCCTGAACAGATTTTTTTTTTTTTACTATATCTCTGTAAGGTCTTTTTTACTTTACGCTCTTATACTTAAAATTCTTTGCTCTTTTCAGTAACAAATGAAAACTTCTTTTAAAAGAGTTTGAATGGTCACGTAACCAAAGGCAGTCAGGGGCTGCTCTTGCAGAACAGTGTCTTCAATCCACCTTCCCTGTCAGTACACAAGTGTAAGGCTCACAAAATTCAAGGGAAGCCACATTGGTTAGAAACACTCACTTCTCACCCCTCACTTAGAGAATTAAATTAAAAACTCTAAGGTTATAAAAGCAGTCTGTGTGCTCTGTAGTGTGAGCATGCTGTGCTTCGTGACTGAAAGCACACAGAACCACGTATAAAAGCAGGACTGGGGGCAATCTTCTACCTGTACTAGATTGTTACTATCAAGAAAAGCAGAGTGGCATAGGCTTCTAGCTCCCCTTGGACTCAGCACTTAGAAAAAGGGCTGTGTGCTTCTTTGCTTTTGATTTCTGGTCTCCACTTCAAGTGTCTCAGATTGTTGCTGGAGCCCTGCCGTTTGATCAGCAGCTGGTGGTGGTGTCCAAGCACCGGCGCTGTGCTCCTGTGACCAGCACACACAGCTCCCACATCCCACATCCTCCTGTATCCTCAGCACTGCAGAAAAGCTTCTCCCCTGCCCCTGGGCTGACGGGCGGCTGGAGGGGAAGATGACCCTTACTCCAGCCCCAGCGCTACTCTGTCCTTCCCCCATGAGCTCTTGACACTGAAGTCCTACATAAAATGCTGGAGTGGCTGCCAGACCTTACCTAGATGAGAGATTTAAACACTGCATTTCACACACAGACTATGAGAACGCAGTAAGAAGACAGTACTTAGCACCACTGCTATTGGTTTTGACACAGCTTTCGAAGGAAGCTGCATCACTCTCCAAGATTCAAGGTAAGCCAAAAGTAACTCTTCTGGTATAATTTTGTTATTGCAGCTTGTACCAAACCATGACAAAGCAGGAGGGAGCTCAGCCCCGTGCAGCAGTCCACCACTGTGGACTTCCAACAGACCAAAGCTAAAAGCAAGGAATCTCCTTCCCTGCGCTGTCCCATTGGGCCTGAGATATGAATGACCAATATCCAGCCTCAGAGTGTGGTCAGGTCATGGCTACTTGTGCTCCATAGACAGACCAGATTCATCTGTTCACTACTGAGATCCAGGTGCTCTCAGTAAGGGCTCTGAAATTCCAACATGGACACACACTCGCCACGGGGTTCAGATGGAACCTAAGGACGAAAGCATCAGCAGTGGCTGTGGTATGCACCAGACCCTCTCCAATTTCATCCACTTGTATCATTTCAAGAGCTAAAATATTAATGATACTTCAGCATCCAATACCTAATGCAAGTGTAGAGGTGCCCAAGTTTATCTTCCAGCCCTCCAGGATCTTTGGCAATTACCAGGATGCAGTACCACCCCACCAGCTGCAGTGCGCTCTGCTAACTCTGAGGTAACGTGGAAGTATGTACCAATGTGTTCCTGCTAGGAAGGACCAGAGAAGCATGTGGAGGACAGGCTCCTTCCCCAGTACTAACCAGTCCACATGGGGCTCAGAACTAAACGTGAAAAGTGTTTGTGAACATACTTTCAGTGACATGAAAAACATGCCTTCTTTTAACATCACACCATATGTGTTTGCTTTTATTGCACTTAATTAAATACCAAGTCTTACACTTAGACCTCAGTTTTGAGCCTCGCACTTTGTTTTGTAAACAGATTAAAATGCCATAAAACAGCACCCTGCTTGCTAAAACAGTGCATATCAATGGCACACAGGAATTTGCCTACATCACTCTGAGAAATTTAATGTTTGTTTCAATAGCAGAAAATTTACTCAAAACAGAGAGCAATCCAGTGACAGAAGTATTTCACCTGGCCTCTGGAGACTGGGTCCCAGATCTTCATCTGAGGCTGGAGGGCAAGGACCGTGGAAGCAGCTGTCTCCTTGGCCCAGCCATGTCACTCCTGAACTCCTGCTCTCAGCAATGAGAGCACATGCTTGACTACCTCAGGATGTTTCGCATGTCTCCCTCTGAAACAGACAGTGCTGCTGCAACCAACAGCAAGCCCAGACCCAGGAAAGTCATTCTCCCATTGATAAGGCTCTAAACATTACCTAACAGTTATTTTTTTTTCATCTCTTTTATTAATGGATTTGCAAACTCGACATCGAATTTTCTTTAATCTATTAGTATCACTGAGCTTCCCTGTATTTAGCAACATATATATCTATAGAAGAAAAATTATTTCCCTGACTCATCTCTGGAGAAATTCCCATAGTACTGAGCTTCTTGATGGGGGGGCTAATTTTTCATTTCTAAAAGCAGCAGAAGTTTTTGCTGCTATGTGATATTTTGGTAGACTGGGAAAGGATGTGTAATTTTTGGGGTTGTCATGTGCAGAGCCAGGAGTTGAACTCAGTGATCCTTGTGGGTCCCTTCCAACTCAGGATATTCTATGATTCTAGGAATAAACTGCAAATGAGCGTTTTGGAAACTGTTTTACTTAAACATTTCATATTTTCCTTGACCTTGGTAGCTTTGGGACTATCACCAGTAATCCAGCAGCATTTAAGAACTCCCTACACCTGCGAAGTTGTAATCCGCTGACGCACGAGCAGAGATCACGTCTTTGGAAGCCAACAAATTTCTAATGAATGATGGAATGTAACTGACTCATGGTCTCGGAGCCGGTCGTTTGGCTGGATTAACCCTCCAGGAGTCCCTCGCGATGCCGCTAAGTAGCGCTCACATCTAAGTGCAATTTCTCTCCCCAGCAGGCAGCGTTTGCACGCACACCTCTGTTTTTTCCTGGCTAAGGAGGTGCAAAGAGTGCATCTACTGCTCCATCGATTTAAAATGTCCAGAGCCTCCAAAATTCACATCATTCAGGCATATCCAGAACGGTGTGTGCCTCACACCATACTCACTGTAGTGTATTTTCCCAGCTGGCAGAGTGACGGGAAGGTTTCCTGGTGAGCTTTTCGGATCTTCTCAGTGAGATCATCTAACTCTGCTGTCATTTCATAGTTTTCTGTGGACTCCTGCTTTGAAGGTTCCTTCTTCTTTTTGTTCCTATCATTTCTGACAGCTGTAAGAAAAGCAGAGATACAGATCACACGGGGTTATTCAGATCAACCTATGTTGCTTTTGCGGCTCTATTTTTAAAAATGCCGTTATTTTAAACATACATTATTTTAGGTGAATATAAAAATGCTATATGCACAGAGAACATTACTTCCAGCTTACTTATTTAAAAATAATTTAAGAACTAAATGTAATGAGCACTGATGAAACCAAACTTCCCACAGGGGGTTTGTTGTGGGTGTGCCATCACACTCCCATAGTATCTGCCTTCCAGGAAAGTCTACTGCAATTTCATATGCACAGTGCCTTAGTAACTTTGTGAGGGGGGATTTTTTTTCTCTGTAGCACTACAGCTGTGCATGGTGGATGGTGAAGTCCTCTGCAGTGACGCAGTCGCTATTTTATTGGATGTGAACAACACTAAAAAAAGACAGCAACTGTCTTTCTTCTTAAGTACCTCAGCATGGAAGATAACAAAGCCCCATACTAATACAAACTCCACCAAACAAAAGTTATTTAAAAGGAAAGTTAAATGTGAAAACAGTAAATGAAAGAAGATGAAACACATAAAACCCAAGTTCGGAAGATCAAAGAAGAAGCACAAACACTTGAAAGAGTAAAAATGGCAGTGAAGCTATCTAAAGTTGCTTGCCATCTGCTTCTGCACTCAGATCAGCCTTCTACCTTCCCCCGGCCGTGGGGGATTACTGGAAATATGCATCGTGCGCACTCATGCTGTAATTGATTTCCCACATATTTGTGTTTTGTAATAAAATATGACAGCTGCTCCATCACCATGCTGCGCTTTGTTCTTTTAATGAAAATAGCTTAATTTTACAAAATGTGCCCAGGAGATAAGTCCATGTCCACAGTATTGCCAGTAATTGTGAATTTTATCAAGAGGCTTGCTGTTAGCTAAAGCTAACGTCTTAAGTGTAACCAGATGCATAAGGCTTTACAACAAAGCCAAGCAAAATCAATCCCTCTCCCCAAAGACTCCATGTCAATATTAAACACCCTGAAGACTAAATGTTACTGGATAAATAAAACCAATCCTAACATTGTTAGTATTCAAAACCTCACGATATTTAAAACAAGGCCCTAAACTCACAGGGTGCGGCTGGTGGGTTTGGCACATGTGAGCATGGCCAGGGATTTTGGATGGCCAAAGATCTGCTGATTCTTACTTGTACTGTCCTGCCCCACAAAGTGCATCTGTTCATGCCATAGGGAGGGAAGCACAGAGCCACCACCGTGCCAGCTCTTTTTCCCTGTGGGTTCCCCAGGCCCATCTCCACATCTTCTGTGGTTGCTTCCTACATGCCAGTGAACCACAAATAATCACAAAGACCTGAAATAATAGTGGGCTGGGAAAGCATCAGAGTCAGGGGCATCTACAGAAATAACATATTGTGTGTAACAGAGAACAAGGAGTAGAGATGTGGGGAATATTGTTTCTCCTCCACGAGGCCATTAGGCACATAGTCCATGCAATGTATGGCTCTGGTTTTCTCACTAAAGGTCTGACTTTGCAACAGAGAGAACTCTGACGCCAATCATTCACATTTTAAGCATGAACTTGACTGAACTGTGTGACAGACCCGCACTGAAGTCAGTCATGTGTTTGGCTGGATCAGGGCTGGGATGCTGAGCACCCCAGTGGATTAAAGCCTAACCTTGAACACCATGAATTTTGCTGTTTGTAGAACACAGACCCAAAGGAGGCCAGCAAGAGTGGACTAAAAGGTTATTCCTTCCAAAGGTACAATGCCAGTGTAGTCAGATTTAGGGGGATAGACTGGATCACCCCCACTTCCTTATACAAGTTTTCCCTTCAAGCAAATGCTGTGATTCACTTGCTGGACCCCAGGGCAGAGCACAAGCAGCACGTTTGGCACTGAAAAAACATCCCGGACCCAGAGGTACGTCTTGAATGCTGCAAACTGCCACTGCACTTCAGAAATAAATCCTAATCACTGCTGTACTCGGGAGATAAAAGAGTTCCCTAGAAAATTCTGTAAACTCCTACACAACTGCAAAGAGCAATAAACCTTTGTCACAAAGCCCCACTTACTTACAGCTCTACAAGCTGATTGACAAATTTGCCAAGCAGGCAGCCTCAGCAACTACTTCCCTCAGCAGCTTTGAACTCCTCGCGGAAGACGAGCACATTATTTAGGCCAGGCTTCGAAGCAGGTGCCCAGGGCTCCCACAGATCAGGAGATAACTCTGGCAGGAACCCTGCCATGCTCCTTTGCTACCCCAGCACTGCTCCTTCTGCAGCTGTACCTGAAGTCCCTTTCCCTCCAAAGGCCATCACAGGGACAGCTGCTGATCAACCCTCCTCCCCAGACTGGCCCAGCTCTGTCCTCTTTCTTTTTTGGTGCAAATCAAAGGGTAGAAAGGGGAGAAGTAACATATCCTGAAAACTAAAAAAAGTTTTTGTTCCTCATTAACTTTCTTGTATTATTCTGATAGCTTTTATAATAATGATAAAACCAGAATAATATATATCTTCTTGCTTTATTAATTAAGGCTGCATCAGACATGTCAGTGTTTCTATATTCTCCGTAAGATAATGGATTAAGTGCTGACGTATAACATCCAAGCTCCAAAAATACAAAGCATTTCAATAACACTGAACTATTGGGCAGATTTAACTACAGCTATAATTCAACATGCAAAAAAAAGAGAGAAAGAGCTTAAGACAACAGAGTTTAAAAGAGTTAAATAAAAACATATAAACGCACACATTTATGCAGTAAATTTAAAAACCATCACTGCTCGGGAAACAGGAACTGTCACACCGCATGTGGGAAGGGTTTTGGATTACAGCTTATGCTTATATTACATAAATCACACCTTTTGGTATCTTGATCTTTACATGCATATGATCACATCAATCCCCAATGCAATTCCACTGCTTTTTAATGATGATATGCCAGTGATGAATCTGTATCACAGTTAATGCTGCCGTAGAAAACTCAGGTTATGAATTTCATTACTTGTGCACTAAATTTTGACTTGATGGCTGCATTAATTAGGAGCGCCCGACAGGGGACAGTATGGAAGCTCTCTTGCCCTATGAAAACTCCTGGAAGCTAAAAAAACGTTAAAGAAAAATAAACAAGGTGGTGGTGTGGGGAAAGAGAATGAAAAAAGGTGTATCTTGATATGCGAGGAAGCCAGGTCTTGGCGCGTCTCAGAAGGCTGAGTGACACACGCCCACACCTGTGCACGTCTGCTCCAATCCATCTTCCTGTGACAGCTTCCCTGTCCCCCTGACACACACGCCAGGACTTGTGCTTCCACACCCAGAAACCTCCAGGCAGCACAGCAGGGTTTGCAAGCTGGCAAAGGTACTTTCTTTTGCCTTAAGAACCAGCCCTTACCTTCAAATGTTCAGCCTCCTCCCTGATGGCAGAGGGGCAGAACATCACCTCTTGTCCTGTTCAGTCTGTTCTCAGCCCAGGTTTGCCACTGCTTTTTCCTTAGCCTCAGATACATTTTCCCTCTTCTGCTTGAAGCAATGGACAGGGCACGAAAGTTGCATGAGGGTTAGATGTATTTTTCAAGGAAAGCAGGGTCTGCAGTAGATGGAACTCAGTACAGGGAAGACACAAACAGCTTCTCTTGGAGAACTCCAGTGCTCTCATTTAGTAACCTCGCAGCAATTCTCCTGCCTGAGTGGGGTCATTTCAAGCATGTCCTAATGCAGGGAATCGTCCAGTCTTAAACACAAGTCCCTCAGGTCCACCAAACTTAGCCACTGCTTGGCCTAAGAATAGTCTGGGATCTGGCCCATGAGATTTAGACAGTTTCGAGACAATCAGGTAAAATCACTGAACAGTGACTATTTGTACATCCATTTGTCAAAGGTGGCACAAACGTGTCCAAGGGAGAAGAACTTGCCCTTCAGAATACAATTTTTCCTATTACTTGCACAACCTGTGCTTCCCCAGATACCCAGAAGATATGCAGACAACTCCTTTCATGTATTATAATGATTAATCAGCTATAAATTCATTATTTGAAATGCTATCACTGCAGTTTTGCCTCTTGGAGATCCCCGTGACCTTTGAAGAGCTCTGTGTACTAGTTAGCTGGTTTTGTTCCTGTAGCAACAACTACTAGTGCTTCCAGTCAGTGCACATTCCTGTAAAACCACACTTCTCTTGTCCCCAAATATTTTGGAAGTTACTCGTTAAGCTAACAAACCTCAAAAGCACCATAAAGCATACAGAGCAAGTCAGTAATTGCACAGCACTGGGCACAAGGTCGGTTTGCAAAAAGACTCCTTTTGTTTGTAAAACCCAATGAGAGGAGAAGCGGGAGGTGAACTGAGGTAGGAAAGCTGCAGAGCTGCCAGTTCTCCCTTCTGGGCAGAGGCTCGCTGTCCCGCCTGTCCTCCTGCTCCTTGGGAAGCCACCTGTCCCTGTGTGAACGCCAGCTAGCCTGGGCAGGCCGATGGTGCCACATGTGGCCGTGGGGCCGACGCTCAGCACTGCAGCTGGGAAATCCAGGAGCACCAAGCTGTTTGTTAGGGTGGAAACCCACAAACCTCGCACAGCTCCTCCACGCTCTTGCTTCTCCAGCTCCAGAGGCAGCTGATAAAAAATTTCTAATTCTGGCAGAAGTTAGCAGCTGTGGACAACTTCAGTCAAATATTTCAGTCAAATAAGCAAAATGCTCACCTACTGCCAATGCCAAGTTTGCTCCATCAGGTTAAATGCCCAACGTACACCACGCAGTACTCTTCAACAAACTGTGCTAATGGTATGGAATGGCAGTCCATGAGGATGTCTTTCCCAACAGTCACCTTGGAAAAATCTCAAACCAAGGGAGACTTAGCGACCCTGAAGCTGCTGCTGCTGAGCTGGGCTCTCTGCAGCACCCAACTGTGCATCCCAGGCAGCTCCCAAGCCTGGGAAACAGCAGAAGAAAGCATAGGAAAGAGGGAACTCAAGGAGCCTGAGTCTCCCATCTCCAACACAAGTAAAGGAACAAAATAATCATCTCAAAAGCAGCACAATCACACTCGACAAACTGATGAGCCACCAGCTCAGGACGGTGAGACTCCTGTTCATGTTAACAGCAGTGCAATCGCAAGCCAAACATACTAAAATATGCAGAACGCCAGGTAGTTATAAATAGACTGGTTTCCTAGGTTGTGATTTCCAGATGAAATAATGTTTTCTTTCAGGCAAAACAGCTCAGTCTTAAAAAAAGCCAGGAAATTATTTTAAAACAAATTTCCATGCCAAAACTTGGCTTTGACATATGGAGAATGATTGTAGACAGAGCCCATTTCAAACACAAACCTCTCATTCCTAATGGACAAAGCCAATAACAAGTACACAGTTGTGTAAGGGGCTTACAAAACCAAAACACATTGAAACCTGCATATTTTGCAGCTGATTCTGAGAAATCAACCATGTCAGCTGTTGGATAACAATCGCCAGAAGAAAACATCTCAAATTAAGTGAGATAGTATCTCTCTACAGACACATATCAAAATTAACAGGGAGCACAGAGAAACAATCATGGAAGACATTTCATAAGCACCTGGCACGCTATTATTTTTCCCCAGGCGCAGAGCAAGCACATATATTACAGAATTCAAGCCCGCCCTGGGTTTCCTATTGAGAAATAACATTCAGCTATGGCAAACCTGCCCCGGCCAACACTCCAGAGACCTCAGTTCAACCACAGGGGAACGCACCACAGATCCAGAGGACATCATCCTGTCGCCTGCCTTCACGTACACTGGCCCTTCCAGCCACTCGTGGTATTTTTTTTTTTTTTTTTTGAGGAAGGTGAATCTGAACTCTGCCTTGCAGCTTTGTATTATTCATTACATAATTGCTATGTTTTATTAGAAATATGATCTATTATAACCTTGAATATGGTAACTTAAATGACATTGAAAATTAGATTATTCTGATTATTAGAGAGTGAGAAAGGTACTAAACATTTGTAAGGCTGATAATCAATCAGTGTATCCATGTGAGTGCAATAAAAATCAATCAGGAGCTAGTGCGTTTAAATCTAATTTTTTAAGCATGACATTTTCTTCTGAGTTTCTTTTTTAAATGTCACCCTCTTCTACAACAGTGATTGATTCTATCCCCAGGGATAGTTAACTCCAACTGTTTTATTCATTGCACTGAGCTCTTGTATCCACAGTCTTTTCTAAATATCAAATTAATGACAACAATAATATTTTCATCAAAATGTGAAATTCAGAAATAGGCATTCATGGAATCAAAACAGCAAGAAGCACGGCAGTACATTTAAGTTGCTTCAAATACCAGAGACCTTTTAACTAGCAAGCAGTGTACTTTATTTAACACAGAAAATGGTGGCATTTTGTGTCCCTCCCGTTCTCTTTTTCCTCCCATAAAAGAGAAGGCCGAGGATTTGCTTGTTTAAAACATAATTCATTTAGAAATGTTTCAGTAGTGAACAATGAATCACTGGCTATAGGGAGTCTGTGAGTAATTACCTATGCCTTCAAAATAACCTTATTAGGCTATTGTAAGTATAGGGGAGACCTTTGATACCTATAGCCTAAGGGCCTCTATTTTTCCATTCATGCACAGGGGATTTATATGGTTATATCCTGACGAAAGCAACACATCTCCCATTTATGTGTGAGGATAACTGTGGGGTTAATATATCAAGAGCTGAGTTATAAGAACAGGTTTCATTATATGAATGAATGATACAAATGGATGCTCTACGGCTTTATTTAACTGGCCTGAAACTTCATCTGTGGTTTCAAGGATCACCATCAGCCTGAACAATTTTATTTTTGACACAAAATTTGGCACCCGCTATTGTCACATCCCTGAAATATTAGTAAGTGGAATGAGCAAAAAAAGGAGTTTCTAGTCCTTTATAAAAAACAAAT
Source organism: Oriolus oriolus (assembly GCA_013400235.1). NCBI lineage: Eukaryota > Metazoa > Chordata > Aves > Passeriformes > Corvidae > Oriolus > Oriolus oriolus. The sequence goes on along the minus strand of VXBT01000229.1, from coordinate 562,318 downwards.
ACCATCTGAAATCAGATGTAGGACCAAAACGGAAAAGCCAATGCACAACAAGAGGCTGAGAAAAATACCCCTGGAAAACAGCTAAAATGTATGCCTTTGCCATTCTTTTATCTATTTATTTTAAATTATTGTTTATATTATTTCACTGTCTTTTTTAAAAAAAAAGTTATTTTATTTTTTTTTTTATTTTTTATTAAGACATCCAGAAGCAAAACCAGCAGCTATTATACCTGGGTTACCTAGAACTGCCAATCCAAGACCCAAAACCACTGTGGAAGGAAAACAAATGGTTCTACAGGCACATTTGTCTTGAATGTTGCAGAAGGACAAGACAAAAAAAAAAACAAAACCAAAAAGCCTAAAAAAACCCCCAAATTCACCAAGATCCCATAAACTGTTTCCAAGTGTATGAATACACCACTAATGTCTACCGTTATATTTACTACAATATTTCAGGACTGGTTCAAGCTCTGCAGAACATGCCAAACAGGGTAACAACTGCCCAAAGAATAAAAATCAGGACTCCAGAAATACAAGCGGAACCCCCATACACACTCCCCAAACAGGTCCTAAGAACAAACGAGAAACGAAGAAGTTGCAAAAACAGAAAGACGGTAAACAAGTGGGGAAAAAACCCAGGAGAAAATGTGTTTTGCAGTACGTGGGTGTGGGCAGGTAGAGGATGAGAGGATGAGGAGCAGCTGAGTCAGAGGCAGGACAGACAGGGCACAGCATCTACACTGGAGGCTGAACTGAAAGCAGACTCCTTAGTCTCCCTTACTATCTCCCTACATACTGCAAAAGTAGGTGGAGAGATGGGATTATACATTAAATGATAAACTGTTTAAATAGCATTTGCCCTGTGATTCCCATTTTCAAAGTGCTTTAAATATGATCAACTAATTGCCAGTGTGAAATAGGATAATCCACATGCTCTAAGCAGCTGATGCTTAAAGAGCTATTGAAGGTTGTTAGCATTAACAATTGAAGGCAGAATAAATCACTAATATTTCCCATGAAGACCCACCAACATATCTGCAATGGAAATAGCCTAGCCATACTCATTGACTCGGACAAAATTTACACACTGGTATGCTTCCACCTGTATTTCACATAGACATCACCTCAAGTTACTTAATATAGCCAGAAATTCCCAAATGTGAGATGGAGTATCTCCACAGGCAGGTCTTGCAGTGTCCCTGCGCATTTTGTGCAGCTGTTAAATTAAACTACACATGTGTCATTCCCTCCTCACTCTGGTCATGCCCCATTTCTCTCAGTATTCTGCATGAAATCAGTCACTTCCTTACCCTCAACATAAAACCTATGATTTTTGCAAGATCTACCATGCCGCTTGCAACAGGTTTTTGCATCACACGGTGGATATTGCCAGTCTTTCCCTTCCCTGCTTGGTGCAAGAATAGGAAGGAGGTTTGGGAATCAATCACTCTATCTGGGGAGGTTTTCTAAATTCACAGGGTTTCTGCAGGTAACCCACTGTGAAGTGCCAGCCTGTGGCAGAATCCCCATGAAACCAAAACCCTCAGGGAAGCAAAGTGTTGTGCTTAGTATCTACTGTTTTGGCTGCCAAGATCCCAGTGGATTTACTAGTAACTTCTGTGGCAGTCTAGATAAAATTCTGCATGCAGCTGGTTAAACCAAAATACTCCGGGGAAATGGAGGACAGCTTTTCTGGAATTGCAGTGTCTTAACACATTAGCTAAAAATACACAAGACCACAAACACAAAGTGATTATTCTTTCTCTTCCTTACAGCTGAAGTGACCAAATGTATATGCGGTAGCTGAAAAACTCTTCTAAATACTCAGCCTGAAAATGAATTTCTATTAGGCTATAGTGCATTTCTTTTACCATAGGCCGGGTGAAGAAAAAAATCTCTAAATTCCAAGCTCTGAACTTTCAGTCAGAAATTACTGAGAGGCCATTAAATCTGTCTCATCTGATTTCAGCTGTTGAGGTGCCCTTTCAAGCTACCTTCTCAAAGCAACTGCCCTTTTGAGCTACAATCTTGAAGCCTGGTACACTAACTCTTTATGGATAACCGATTACGAGTAAAAATATCCTGAATCTGACCTTTCTCTCCAGGGTCATCAAAAGGTAAATCAGTCTACTTATCTACAGATATTACATTAATTTCTCTTAGGAGACAGTCATGGTAGTATGATGCCTCGCAACTGGGAGATGCTGGGGTTATCCAAAGTCCTCATTTCAATTTGCTGGGCATTATCCAGGACCACTGATGGCCAAGGAAGTGCATGGCTGTAAGCCAGGATCAGACATTACACCCTATTCCTGCCCACTGCCTGCCTGTAGCACTTCACACTTCAACCTGCTGCAGCTATTTTATTTCTTACCCTAACACATACACCAAGGAAAAGAACATGACTTACTTTTTACTTAACTGGCAAGCTACCTACCATGACAAATTGCAACCTCTTTCCTGACAATGCCATTAACAGACTCCTTCCACAAAATAACTTTCCATAATAAGCACATTCAATGTAATGAATGAGTCTGAGCTACAGGACAAATTCTGATCGTGCATGATAAAACTGACTTTATGGGACAGCAAATGGAAAGGCTACCAAAAAAAAGGAGGTGACCTGGAAGACCCCTTCCCTTTGCTTGCACATGGACACTCAGGACTCAGGGCAATGGCTCCCCAGAAGGAAGAGCAGAAGTTCAGGAGCAATATCAAGACAGTGTGTCACCGCAATTCTCCCTTTTATTATGGGTGGTTTCATGCAGTGAACACAGTCTGGCTTTCCCCAAACAGGGTTCACTCCTACATTATTCACCAGAATTAAAAATAACAGCCCCAACTTAGCCCCACTGCTGTTTTTGTCTTGCAGTGGTGCTACTCCACCGATCGCAGCAGAGTCCTATTAGTGTAAAACTACAGCAGCGTAGTGGGAGATCAGGTCTAATATCTGTATCTGCAGATGGATAACACCGCATTCATACCTAAGTTTCATTTCTTTGTTTTGCCCCCAAGGCTGAATTTCACATTTGTACCTCCTGGTGGCTTGTGCAATTGTGTAAAGGTGCATCTAGCGAGAGAGCTGCCAACTGACAACACGTCTGAAGAGGCTTTGCGTGCGCGGCTGCTTCATCAGGCGCAGGGAACACGTCGCCTCCCGCAACCGTAAATTGAGCTCATGAAGGTGCAGGAACAGTTGTTCCCGGCATGTTTTAAGGAAGGGAGCTGCAGTCTTGAATCGCAGCGCTTGCCTGCGTTACAGCCTCGGCAGCTTGCAGCCCCGGCCTCCCACTAGGCCAGGGACAATAAAAGCAAAGAAATAGCTCAGAATCTATTTACCTATTCCTCCGAAGCAAATGTGGAAAACACGCCATTATGAACTTACACACATTCCTTCCTAAATGCAAACGCTTGTTCATACTCCTACTACTAAAACAAAATAAAATAGAATTGTGATTGGAAGGTTATTTCCATCTCTCAAGGCGCCAGGATTGACCCAGGAGGGCGGCGGGGACAGAGTGTGCACCCCACACCCACGCTCAGCCTCCCTGCTCGGACTTACCCTCCTGGCTGGCTGAAGCAGCAGGAGAAGGGAAGAACTGTATCACTTAGCCAGGTGGACCTAGAAGCACTGCTAGATCAGTCAGAAAAAATTGCCTGTTTAAGCCTCACACTGATGCACAGCTCAACACAGCTGGTGGGCACACATCTGCACTGGCCAGGGGGCTTGGACTGCAGGTGGGTTTGATTTTTTAAAGAGCAGTGTCTGTTGTTAAAGCTGTTTTGCCATAATACTACAAAAAAAGCTTCATCAAACGGGGAAATAACATGCCCAAACAATACTTTTGTTGCATCTCACTGCATTTTAGTGTGTTGTTTACATCCTCTCCCTTCCCAAAAGCTGAGTAGTTGGAATAAACAATCTGCAGATTTGTTGTTGGGGTGGGGCATTTTTGTTTGAAGATTACATAGTCCTGTTTTCACCAACTGTAAACTAAAGAGAAAGTAAGGAGTGAGGTCAGGGGACTTCTTTTTCTTTCCATCTCAGGATTTCAGGAAAGCCACGGCAAGCCAGCCAGCAGGCTCCGGGAAAGCCCTGCTGAAGCTGCCTGCTGCCGCAGGTAAACAAGTCTATTCACTTTCAGCTTTAGCATCTCCCTGCCCACCCCGAAGTGCTACACCTGCCAGCTGAGGCACTTGAAAGGCGTTTGCCTCCCAGGCTTTTCTCCGGATCCCTTTCTGCCCATGCATGGCATAACTCAGTTCTGAGCTCCAGCCAGGCTTAATGGGCAGCAGCTGAAGCCCCAGCTCACTTCTGGGATCCCTGAGTCTGGGACAGCAGCAGGCTTTAATGCCACTCTTCAAAGCAAAAGGTGCCTGGGAGACAAAGGCTCTTGTTTTTGCCTTTAATAAATACTGCTCCATCCATAATTCACATGCAGAAATACTGCTTCTCATCTATTAATGCAGGCTCTCTGGACATCTGCACTCCTGCTTTATGTAGAGGCAAAAGCATCATGGTATTACAGGGTCGAATTCCCTTAACACACCTGCAGCAACCTCAGCTGTTTCAGCGCTCACGTTATGACATGAATCACTCCACAAGCCTGCACCTAATTATCAGACTGTCTATTTTGATATATTTTATCTTTTACGTACAATGCCAAAGATATTCTTTAAAATACATTCCAAATATTCTTTCAATGAAAAAAAAGAAAAGCTTTCTTGTCTGGGACTGAAGTTCTGAAATAGCAGAAGTAAGTGGACCAGATTACTTAAAAAAGAAGTCGTGCTGGTAACTACACGACTGGCTTAAAGAGCTTAATTCTGTCAGTCAGGGTCAAGCAGAATCAAATCCTGATTTCTCCATAAGATCTTTTAAATATCCCCAGTAAAGCCAGCACATAACCTTTTTACATTAAGTGCTTTCACAGCCTGATACAGTGATCACACAAGAAGCAAAACAGACAGACACTTGTTTCCAGGAAACAGAAAGATACTAAGAAAAGCAGCCTTTTTGTTTTTGATTTGAAATCAAGTGATTACTGAGGGCTCTGCAACTTCCAGTGCAAGACTTAGTGCACGCAAGGGAGTTCATTTTGAGAAGGCAAACAGGCAGCAGGTCAACACAGAGTTAACTCAATAAAATAATAATTTCTACTTGGATAAACTGACCTAGTTTTCCCAGACTTCTCCATGAAAACAAAGGATGCAACTTGGACACGAGATGACGTCTGAAAGGGAAGCCAAGGGCTGGGCAAGGAGACTGAATTCAACACACAGCTGGTCCTTAACTAAATGAGGGTGGTGGCCCCCAGTTGGCACTAGAAGTGACTACCCAGCAAGGATCATCTGGCATTACAGGTGGCTGCTACCCCCATCTTATCTCATTGATGCTGATGACAAATCTTTCATGTCCATCACCAGTGTGGGATTGGGCCCTGAACTCACTGTACACAGGTTGGATGACTGCTTCCAGCTAGGATGGTCTTCTCCAAGACAGTGGCAAGTGCAAGATGAAAGATGCACTAACAGAAGGGTTTCTATGAGGTACTCAGGATATTGTTCTAGGGCTACAACCCCCACGGCAAGCAAGGGCTAAAAACTCAAAAAGCAGAGTTTTATTCAGTATTTTTTAGAGCTGATGAACATCAGCTGCATCACCTGCCCAGCCAGCTGCAGGACTGCCCCAGAGCACCAGGCTGCATGGCAGACACAGCACAGCCGAGTGCCCCAGGGCCTGGGATGCACAACATGGAGGACAGGAACAGACAAGGCTCCTTCCTGGCCCCCCTTGTAACTCATCCTGAAATTTTGCAAATCTGAACAAAACAGACAACTCTTCATTTTGGGATTCAACCCAATGTTATTTTCAGCAAAGCTTTGTTGTGCTGGAACACCTCCAACCAGCTCAAGTTAAACAATTTGCCCAGAGAAAATGTTCAATGAAGGGGAAACATAAAAGTATGCACAGAAAGAGGCCTGAGTCCCCCTCTTTTCTAATCCATCACACAGCATTAGGGATTAAATACTCATTAAAAATATATATAATAAACTGTTAAGACAGGATATCTAGTGATTCCTCTTAATTGCCTCATTTTTCCCACACCCTGGTTTCTAGGGAATATTTTTAAATATTCCTCCTCCATTAGTGCAAGGCCCCTTTATCAGAAGGTTACCTCCCCGCCTCGCTCCCCCAGCCAAGAAAGAAGACCCCAAACCTCACGGGTTTATACTGCATACCCTCTGAGAGGCAGATGATACATCTGTTTATGTATGTTCACACCTTACAATGCCTAAATTCTAGTAGGAAAAATGTTCCTAATAAACATGTGAAATAGCTGTAGCTGACTTAGAAAACAACAGGAAAAGTTGCCAAGAAAAGGCTTTGACTCTCTTTTGAGGACAAACAGGATTTAAGCCTTCTTCAGAATTAAAGGAATAAAATATTTATGTTTGTTCTCCTCTGGCCCTGTTTACTTTTCCCTGTGTTATGAGAGAGGTTTGAACATAACAGGGCTTCTTTTTCTTAGTAACAACTATCCTCTTGCTTTTATTTGTTGTGGGTTTTTTATTATTATTTTCATTCCTTTTCCATTTAAAATTATTTTCTGGATGTTCTGATTTAACAGCAGTGTTCACCTGAAGAGGCATCTAAGCAAGGGGGGTGGAAAAAAAGTAAGCATTGAGCTTCTCTTCCAAATTACTGAAAGGACAAATCAAACATCTTTCTTGTATAAAAGTGCTGTCAAAAGGCTCTTATGAACTAATGGTCACTTGTTCCAGGGATCTGGATCACGCGGGTTTGATCCAGATGGATGGATGGGATAACCAGATGGTGCAGCACAGTACAATGTGGACTACAAGACCAAACACACTCTGAGCTCTGGACTTTGTCACCAATCTTCACAAGACCCCTAATTGGAAACAAAAGAGCTCCCTGCCCAACAGAGGCAGACTGGTACTGTCAGAGAGCAACTCAAGCTCCCCTAAATCTAATGCTTCACCTTCCAGCATCAGCAACTTTCCCGTATCAGAAGAAAAAGCTCCTTGATGAAATTTCAGATTTGACGCTTCTTTGAGCGGCTTTTCCTGATTGTGTCTCCACTAAAATCAAAACATACCACGTCACAGGTCACCTAGAACAAGTGGTTAGGCAAGAAAAACACAGGAAAGGTAGTCCTTGCATTAAGCAGCAGCTCACACAGCTACGGTACAGTGAGGGATGCTGAACATCCCTGTGAGCTGCAGCAGTTCAGCACGTAAGGATATTCACTCACTGCTGATTTGTCCTCCTGTGCTGATGCCTCCTCTGCTGGTGTCTCCAGCTTGCAAAATGCCTAAAACCTGTGCAGTGCCACTATCAGCCTTCTTGAGATATAGAAAAAACCCTCTCGTATTAGCCAACACCTTATACTTAATTTTTAAAACTACAAAAAATAGATCTCAGTCTATGCCACTGGAACATTCTCTAGGAGCACACAGTATATAAAATTACTGCACTTTGTAAGAATATATGGAACTTGTGGATTCTTTGAAATGTAAAACTCCCCATAAACTACAAGACTTCCTGGCAATTTCCACTTTTTCTGCATCTCTTACATTGTGTTACTATTTCCATGATGTAAACTGTCATCAGCTAGTTGAGAGTTAAAAGTAAAGAGAGATGGGAAGAAGCAAAGGATTTGCAGCAGCACCCATTGCACCAGGGCTGACTGACAGCAGAAAACCAGTTAATGATGGAAACAGGAGGAGACAGAGCAGGTGAAAACAGTGTCCCCGGATCGACTGGTGTGTCAAGGAATGATGTCCTCTCCTGCTCCTTCAACCGCGCAGTGATGTCTTCACCAAAACCACTTGCCAAGGGAATAGAGCCCAGCTCTCTGCCAAGGACCTGGCACCCCTCAACCATCTGCCAAATTGTGTGTGTGCTCACTGCTGAAGGAGTGAGGTGGTCTACAGCATTTCTAAAATGCTTTCCTTTATCACCCAGTATCATTCAATTTAGTATCTCTGTGATGTTTTAATCCATCCCGACTGCTAAGTTTTCCTATTTAATTTAAGGTGCTTCTTTTTCCCAAGCTCTCAAGTTTGGTAAAGAGTTTCCCAGGTTCAAATATATCAAGTTCTGCCTCCAAGAAAATACTGACAGTGGAGTATCGACCTCCTTAACACAAGAAAAAACAAGCGAAAATGCAAAATGAACAACACTATCTGCCAGTAATCCTTCTTCCCCCAAGTTTAAAGACAACAAATGTTTAAAAACATAACGCGTTGAAAACGATACAAATGTAATACGCTTTGTTAGTCTGTTATTTTCAATGGTTTGTAAAGTCCTCCCTCAGAGGATTGGACTTAAATCATTCATTAACTTGAAGCTGATTGCTTTGTCCTGCAAAGGGGGAAGAACATGGATTTCTCAGATGTAACCCAATTTCCTAACAGAAACAAAAACAACCTGACGAAATTCAGTTACCAAAACAATCTATCATACCCTAAGCAGAAGTGTAAATAAATTAAGTTACAAAATTAGCTCCTTCACCAAAGTCTAACTTTACGGAGAGTTTTAAAATTAACATTTCATTTGTTTCGAAGTTTGAAAAAAGAAAGAAAGAAAGAAAAGTAGGTCAGCATGTTTCCCCAGCATGTCTTTCTGACTCCATTAAAACTGTCTGTCAGATGACTAACCATGCCTGTAATCCAACTAAAAGCATGTTTGCTTTCTGTTGTACTTTTTGCCAGGGGAAAGGAAGAATTCCACTTAGCTTTAACTCTGAAATTCAGGTAAATGTCTCCAAAGTCAGACAATTTCCTCACATTTACTTACCAAATCTGTTTATATCAACAACAAGCAACCGGTTATGGATGCACGGCACCGAGAAACGATCCCACAGCTCATTAAATGCTGATCAGCCACAGGCACCGCCTGTAGGGCTTTAAGCTACAACTTGTAGAAGTCAGGTTTCAGAGCTGTTGTCTGATTGACAGACTTTTCATGAGACCTAGATTTAAACATTTAAGAGCTTTCAGAAACAGGCTAGCATGCAAACAAGTACTGGACTAAAATAAGATGGGGCAAAACCATTTCTGTTCATTTTGGGCTAGAGGACATTAAAAATTCTAACGCCTTATGATCTTTCTTTTTCCTTTTATAGAATTGGCAGCTGAGTGTTATTTAAGTTTGGATAGAAAGGGTGTTATTTCTACTGCTTGTACACCATCTACTTTAAAAAATCCTTTACACTTTCCACATGAGCGCTGAAGAACCGGAGATTAACTGTTCCGATGTATTTTAAAATGAGCATGTGATACAAAGTCAAACTAAAAACAAATCGAGGCTATTTTTAGAGCACAGTCCTAGGGCCAGCATCCCAGCAGGAGGAGCTGCAACGTGTCAGCCGGCTTATCGCAGGCACGGCAATGGAAAACTCCCTCTGCTCTAACAATTCATCCAGCGGATGAAAGCAAGCCGTGAGAGCCTGACAGCAGCAGAGGGAAATCCACGGCCTCATCTACTTATGGAGAGATCTTCCTAAAGCGTCTTTGAGCGCTTACTGGTTTCCAAGCGCCTGCTTTCCATCTTCCACACCATCAGCACGGGAGCTGCTCTCCGCAGAGAGGCCAGTGTGAGCTTTGCTTCTTTGCCTTTTGCAGAAGCACCTACTCCGTGCAAGATCATCTCCAGTAAAATGATCACCAGGAAAACAAAAAACCAGCAGGAAGATGTACATATTCTCACATATGTTTCTTCTGAGGGGAAGGACCAAATAAGACTGTCCTTTGATAGAGAGTCCTTCAGGAACATTTGGGTTGCTGCAGTTCAGACTTCCCAGAACTCTTGGGAACAATTTACTGCATTTCTCATGAACCTTGGCTACTGTAGATAACATTTTCAGGTTGGCCTGACAACCAAATAAGCCATGTTTAGCTTCAAGGCCCAGAACACTGGCAATTTGCTCGTTCCCAGACTGATATTTATCTCACTGACATTTCTCCATCTTTCGGATTCAACATCCCAAAGAAAAAAAAAAAAATCAAGGAAAAAAAAAAGCATTCAAAGGGAGAAAAAGGGGGAAAAAAGATCGCAAAGAAATCGCAAGGTGCCAGTATAGAAAGCAGAAGCCACAGGGCACAATGGCAATTATAAATAGAGATGCAAAGATGCCCCGTGTCCCCGAACAAGAAAATGATCCGAATGAGGAATATGAAGCAGTGAAGTGAGTGCATAAAGGAAGAATGGAAGCTCTGAAACAAAGCTTTTGAGGTCATGGGATTGGGGTCTCAGCATTTATGTCCGCATGACAAAGCAAATGTGGCCTCAGCATCGTTCTTAGGAGTGCAGGGACTGGGTAGGGACTGGCTACCCCCAGACTTCCCATCTGCTCCTGCAGCAGCATCGCCTGGCACAGGACAAGGCAGAAAGGATAACCCAGGGTTTTCCTTGCCATGAAAGCAGCTGCAATACTAAACTCAAGAAGAGGTAAAGATGACCTGCAATGGCAACATAAATGCACAGAGCCAATGTCTTTACATGTACAATTTGGAATAACACTATAAACCAAAGTGGGGGATGAGAAATAACAGAAAAAGGCCAGGGAAAGAATAAGATCTATGTTGAGAAGTGATTTTATAAGAGATACATGCCCAAAATGCCTTTTACCGGGAAACTGACAGAAGAAAGCATCTGATGATCCCTAAAACACGCCAAAGGTGTAAAATGAAAAATATTAAAAGTTAGACCTGTGTCAATGCCAATTGTTCTCAAGGAAGAGCCCAATCTCCAGAGAAGAATCTCCACAGAAGGTGGCGCATGGCAGGCCTGCCACAGAAACCTGAGCTGCAAGCACCAACAGACACACCATGGGCTCTGACAACATGTGCTCCCTTAAAATAAGGATGGGTTCAATATGGTCTGAGGACTCAGCTAGAGCAATGAACAGTAGCAAGCACTTCTCTGCAGTGTGCTGCAGGTCTAAGCAGAAATCAGACTGTGTGTGCACTACACTTTTCCCTGGCTCCAGTTATCTGAAGTTTCACCTGTAATGAAAGAAAAGTTACTTGTACAAGGGCTCTGTGCCACTCAGCTGAATATCTTCCATAGGACAAGACTGAGAGCCATTCAGAAAGTCCTTTCCTGAAGCACATCTCTTTCACACCATGGTTGGGTATTGCAGTACAAATGATTAGCATAATAACTTCAGAAGTGTCACAAATTTAATAAAACACCTTGTTGAGCAAAAATGTAAGAAAGGCACACATTTACAGTCGTCGAGGACTAAGATTGAAGGACGCAGACAAAGGCTGCAGAGAGCACACGAGCCCTGGTAACTTCTGCCAGGATCTGTGTTGTCATAGAGACAGCAGAGAGCGTTGAAAAGTTCACCACGGTAGCTATACCTTAGTGAATAAGTCTTAATGTAACTTCCAGCTGAGGACATGTAATCAATCTCTGTATGAGCTTATTGAAGGAATTCCCTTTACGCTTACTCAGTCCTCGAGAGCCCAAAATGAGGGAAAATATTTTAAAATATATATTTTACTTCTTTTAAAGACAAGCCAAGTGCTTCTTTTGGATTGGGAGAGTAGGGGTAGTAGTGGCAGGAACATAACTGTTTCTTTTGAAAAAGAAATTATATAAAACATGAAAAACTTCACAAAGACATTAAATTAAAAAAACCCCAAAACACTAACACCAACCAAAAGAAAAAGCATGGAAATAATAATGCCAGAGCAGCCTGGCAAGTTTGCCCACATGCAACAGTGTGTCCCCCTTTCCCCAGACACTTTCCCTACAAAGATCATTGCACCCCTGGCATCTCACTGCTGCTCTTCTCCCATTGGGTTCAATCATCTCATCTCCTTTTACACTGCAAAACACAGGACCTTCCCTGTTCTCTCCTCCCTCTCCATGCCCTTCTCCTGGCATCTCCCTCTCCAGTGGCATTTGACCCCTGGTTTACCTTCCTCAGGGCAGCGGCACCCCATGACCTTTCTCGGGTCCCTGCTTCGGGCTCTGTCCCACCACTTGGGAGGTATGGGACAGTGCAGCCCACAACAAGCAGCACAGAAACAGTGCCAGGGGTTGTTTATTGGCCGAGGTCTTCAATTCTTAGCTTACACAATTATGGGGTTTCTATGCAAGAAAGAGGGGAAAAAAAAATTGCAGCACTAGCGTGTTGCAGTTTAAAGTTCCAGCTATTTGCATAATGCCTGAAAGGCAAGGAACAGAAGAAAAAGAGAACCTCAGGACGCTATTCTTACTTTCCCCTAACATTTTAGGATACAAAGATCAGACTAATTACCAGACAGTCTTGAGCTGAGCAGGGTTCACTAATCACGCTCTGCTTGAGGAATTAGGAGAGAATTTACTTAGCCGCATCATGAAAGGTGCCAATAAATTGTTCAGCTGGAGAGTTAACATAATAAAAAAAATCATTTTTTATGTTATTTTCTTTAGCAGTTTATTAATTGCTGCCTGAAATACTTTTCTGAAACACAACGAGCTGCAAATGAATTCATGGGCTATTAATCTGCTGTACATGGCACTGGAGGGAAAGCTCATTAGGTGAGTTGATGCAATTACTGCTATTACATAACCATCTTCACAGAACATAGAGTAAATTATGGATAATAACATTCAATCTAAGTTGCTCCTTTAAACATTAAAGCTGGCAAGCAAAAGCTATGCAAAATCAGGGGTAAAGGCTAAAACACAGAAGAGGCAGACCCCAAAAGGAGAAAGGAAAAGCAGATCTACTTTGAAGACAAAAAAAATGATGTGAAAAGCAAGAGATATTTGTTTAACCATGGGAAACAATGCACAACAAGTAGAACCCAGTTCTCTACAAGAGAATTTTAATTGTATGTAGATGATTTTCAGCCACCCAGCATAACAAAGTGTGCATTATCTCTGGCAGAGCACAGGCTGACACTAGAGCACAGTGGGTTTTGTTACAGGAAGACCCTTCCCTATCAGCTTTGCCCTCATCTTAAAAAAAATCTCCCCATCAGTGATATTGAGAGTTTGGCATTAACTTTTAAAAGTTCCTAATTTGTCAGCCTGAAAAAAATAAATACAAGCTTTCCTAACTGATCAGCAACTGAAAAAAATTTCCAAAACAATCCATCCTTAAAAAACAAAATGAAAAATATGTGATCTCTTTGGCTTGGGCATAGCTTCCCCACTACCTATATTATCCAATTCTTAATTTAATTAGTATTTTCACAGTTCACATCTTTCTACTTTCAAAGCACTTACAATACAAGGTCTCCCAGCCCCTGTGAAAAGACATAATTTTCAACCCTCAAGATAGGGAAGACAGAATAATCAGCTTGTAGGTTTTAGAGAGAGGAATTAGTCCCAGAACAGAATTCAGGGGTTTGTGATTTCCACCCTGATATTTAGCTCCTGCCTCTTGAGAAAGCAAGTTAACAGGCAAGGCAACTACTCTGGAATTTTTGAAAAAGCCCCCAGCCACTGTGTGATATTTAGGCATCCAGTTAAAAATCTAGCCTGTAGCAACGCAGAAACAATTCCTAAATCCAGTGCTTCCTGCTGGCTAAAAAGAATAAAATAACCCCAGCTCAGTTCTGACTAACATCTAAATAAAGATTCCATGCATTCTAATTAATTCACTTTAAAATTACATCAGTGGAATCTGCATGAACTTCTCAAATGCAGCTATGCAGACTAGCCCTCCACTTAGCCACTCACTGAAGATGGAATCATGCTTCATAAGGAGTTTGAAAAAAATTAAAGAGAAATAAAAAATACAAACATGACAGTTCCTCAAGTTGATATTTCCTGCCTGCCAATTTCAACCAGAATGAAAATAAGTAAATCCATTCATTCTATTGTTCAGTAGCAGAATGTAATCATACGTTCCAAGAAGCATGAACATTTAAATATTATAAGACTCAAGTCTGTGACAAAGAGCAACAGACATTTCTGTGCGAGTTAAAAAAAACCCCAACAAACACAGAGCACAGAAACCAGATTCTCTCCTCTTCATGATTATTTCCCTGCATTCCCCCCCTTCCTCCTTCCTTCCCTCCAGAGAAGTTAATTGTAAGCAGATTTAGAAATCTGAACATTGCTTCAGTGCACTGAAGTAATCTGGAACGATTCTGTGCATTTATAAACATAATTTTGCTCTATTAGAGCTCACTGCAGACAAGGTTTATGCCAGTATAAAGAGGGCTTCTCTGCATCACACCCTGGTACGTGGGCTGTGTTGTGTCTGAGGGGACCCCAAAGATCATCAAGTACAGTGACAGCAGCCTGCACAGTTTATGAAAAAGGATGGAAATTGAAGAGCTGCTGGGCTAAGCCGAACAATTGTGGCAGAAGGGAGCTTCATTTTCTTCCCCTTTGTACCCTACAAAAAATCCAGTCTAGGTTCTCTTTATGAGCAGGCTTCACCTTACAAAGTGACTGCTGCAGCATCCTGCTTGAAAGAGTCCATTCTTGTCCAAGAGTTTTGCCCAGCTTCCTGCGTGCTCCCTTAATTGCAGGAGGCAGTGCCGTACGTGTGACCCCTCACCAGCTCCTGAGCACCGAGGCCCCGCAGCCAGGCAACAGCGAGCTGCTCGCTGACACCTGGGGTCACACCAAGGATGGGGCTTCAACAGCAGCGTAGAGATCACGTAATAGAAGGGCAAAGGTTAGTTTCCTAAGGCTCTCCATCACATAATAAGCCACTGTCAGCCTTAGTAGCCTCCTCACTTCAGCAGCAGCAAAAAAAAGAATCCTGTGTGATCACCGTTTGTCTCTACATGGTAATTTAAAAAAATCAAGCAGACTGAGAGGCTGTGAAGGACAGAAGTCGTTTGGAGTGGGGTCCAGAGCCTCAGCTGCACCTACAGTCCCCTAAGAGCCCTACATGAGCTGAGGTGGGATGGTCGTACAGCAATCCCCACACCTGATGCAGTGCTGGTGGAGGGACTGGCTCCAGGCCCTGAACCAGGAGCTGCAGCTCAGGTTTCGGGGACAAAGCTCTGGAGTTTCTGAAGGAAGGGTATCTGATTAAAGACAGCAGGGCTTTATTTCAAGCTGTGTTTTGTCTTGCTGCAGGATGATAAGGCAGTCATCACTAAGTTGTTTCCCCTCACACTCTTTGTCTTGCCTATCTGGAGCACCAACTTTTTGCAACAGGGACTACACAATGAATGACAGTCCCTGTACTAGTGGGATCCAGTTTCAGCGGGTCTTGCAGATATTATCACAAGGCAAATAGCTCCACTCCTGCCCTGGAGGTAGTGTAGTTATTGACCTCTCTTGATCAGATCTGGGGAGTAAAATGGGGTCGAAGATAGCTTTTTTCCCCCCCTACACGAACAAAACAACCTATAAAGAAATGCAAATTTAGTGGATTCCTTCATCATCTCACTTCATTCTCTGACACAAGATAAAAGCACACAAGAAATGCTCAGTATCTCTTCTCTTTCAAACACTGTACCCCTACATTCTTAAACCCCTACTTATCACACTGGCTATGCACCCAATTCCTATCTCTTCTCTGATGTTTGTGAGGAACACTCATTAAGCTCAGAGGGATCCACACATGTAGGTACTTTTGCATGCCCTTTAAAGGCAGAACAAATAAACACAGGACTGTAGCTTTTAAGCACAGATTACTCTGTATACTGAAAATCAGCATCTACTCCTCCTTAGCTCCTGGGAACAGACCTTGGGGCTCCTATTTGCAGGTGCCACCACAATTACTTTCCCCATTTGGGACTGGTTTGAGCATTGTAGGCTTGTTTCCCTGTGAGATTTCTCTGATACTTTTTTCTGTCCTTTGTTCATGGCTTTCATGTTACAAGGTAACAGAACTGTAAGAAGACAAAAAAATAAAATGTGAATAATGCACTGAGGGAAAAAGAAAAACCTCTGTCTGGTAAGAAAAAGCCGAATGACAGATGTGCCTTTGTTTACATAAACTTCTAAAGAAATGGAGTTGAAACCTAGAGATATGTATGAAAGAAGGTCAGATAAGAAAATAGTTTCTCAAATCTCTTAAGAGATGAAAAGCTCCTGTTTATGAAGGGATAACACAGAATCACTTCAGACTTAGTTCTTAAACCCAGAAGACAAGACACACTGCATTCAAACTGATGACATTTAAAATAATTTCTCTGTTCCTTTGCAAATGCCTTCTACAGAAATGCAGCCAGAGGACATCCCTTACTTCTCTCCAGAATCCTCTGTTCCCCCTCCAACCTGTTATGCCCCTTTCAGTGCCTGTAGAATTTTGAGATAAAGGCAACTGCCAAAGGGCAATTTCACTCAGTTCACCCCAGGAAACAGGCAGAGCAAAACCTTAATTCCTGCTGGCAAAGCTCCAGCTACCCTATGGGAGAAAACAATCCATCACCTAAAAGGCAGTAAGTCTTTATAGTTTATCCAAAATAACTTTGGTTAACATGTTAGAAATACTGCTGATACTTCCAAAACCTACTCCGATGTGACGTTACAGCATTTAATAAGATTACTATTTCACGTCAGCAATAAAGTCCTTAGGAACTCAAGACCAACAAGCCCTCAGGTGAGGAAAGTGCTTTTTCTTCTCTTCCAAACTGCATCACACTGTTTTTATCAAAGAAAAAAAGCTTCATGTGCAAGGTAGATATGCAGTGAAATAGCTATCAGTAAAATCCTCCTCATTCAATCTTACATGCTCACATTTAGCCCACCTTCTCCTTTACCTCCATCATGGTCTCCACTCCAGCAGATCTATACCTAAGTATAGATAAATGCACTTCAGGCACGCAAGAAAACTAGAAAACTTAACAAGGACAGTGAAATAATGGAAATCCTAAGACCTCCTCCCCTGCTAGCTTGAAACTTTCCAATAACCGCAACTTCACATTTCCATGAGAAGGAGCTGGAAACACAGCGCAATGGTCCTAAGGATGTACTGGTTCTTTCTCCACTTTTCAACACTCTTTCTCTGAGAGGAAAGAGAGGGTGGGAGAGAGAAATGGGATGCAGTGAAGAGGGACAAATGTGACTTTAGGACCTCTCTAGCTCCTGACCAAATTCAGAGAAGGGAATTACTGGGATGTCCCACACCATTCAGGAATGTAAAATGCTGAAGATGAGAACTGGTTTAAGCCACAGTTCAGACATAAATGCCTCATTGCTTTCTATTTTTCTTATCCTCTGGCCTTAAAATCTCTCAAAGAAACTCTTGTGGGTGAATTTAAGTTAAGAACTGGTGTTGGGCATTTTTACCTCCTCTCTTATGCACACACTGCAAATTTCTGTAGTGTTCATTACTTGAATTGACCTACTGACACCAGGAACATCGCTGATAGAGGTAAAAACCCTCAACAATCGAACAGATCACTACACCAAAGACTTTTCTGCTACTGCAATCAATCCAATCAAAAATGAGAAAGTTTCAGAAGCATTACCCCACGGGATTTGAGAAAGGCTTTTTTAGCTATATTTTCAGGCTTGATGGGGATATCAATAAACTGAAAAAAGAGAATATCACATATTCCTACATAAATATTTGTAAATGTTAATTTAAAGGGCAAACCAGAAATTTCTAGAAAAGAAAGGAGATGAAAATCCTTTGGGGTTTTGGTGTGCTTGGCAGCACTTCTGCATAGTCAGGTTTACTGGCTTTACAGGTTTAGAGAATAGCATTTGCCAGCTCATTTCCCCTTCCAGAGAGGGTCCAGGCAGTACAGACACACAGCTTTTACGCTGCAGAGTTAAGGACTCAGAAGTCTATAAAGTACAGGTCTAAAGTTGTGTACCAAATTCATACTCCTTTCCATCCATACGAATGCAGATACTGGCTTCAGTCACATAATTGCATAATAATTTTTTGCCTGAGGATTGCCACATATATGTAGGATATGACAAACAATAAGTTGTTTCTGAGACAACTTACATTCTTTGGACATTCCCACTTCAAAGCACTTCTGTAGTCTGCAGTACTGGCAGCGATTTCTGGTAACTTTATTGATAACACAGTTTTTATCTCTGTGACATGTGTAAACCATGTTCTTCTGGATACTCCTGCGGAAAAAGCCCTGGAATCAAGAAGAAAAGAAATCAAGTAAGCTTCTGAGCTTTCCATAAACCTTAGAGACAGGCACAAATGTTGTTTTAAAATAACAAAATAAATTCAAAGTTATGGCTGGACTATGGCATCCTTAAAGACTCAGTCTTACTATAATTTAGTATTGTTTCTTGCAACATAAGACTCATCTCTTAAATAAAAACTAATTATCTAATGCAACCTAAGGCCAAAATAAACAAAGCTAGAACTAGTAAGAGCATTCAGGAAATTAAGTCCTAGATTTTACAAAAAAGCTCAAATAAAAATGGTTTGAGCTTATGAATGTAAGTAATGAGTTGGGTAAACAACAGCCTTCCTAACGGATCCACTTGGAAGTCAGACACTCATCCAACAACAAACAGACTCTCTCAGCCTGAAGGTCCCATCTATTTTTGTTACTGTAGAGATTCTCTAGTTTGAAGGCTGCACCTCAAAAGAGAAATAATTTGAAACCCAGGTCTCTTAACTGCTGAAACTCCTACAGCAATTAATGAGGCTTCTGCAGGTGGAAGAGTTCCAGTATCAGGTTATTGAGTTGTGAACTTGTAAAAGTTGCCAACTACAGCACTTTTTTTCTTACTCAGATACAGCTGTGAAAATAATCAAGTAATTACAAAGATCTTGAACAGAAATTAAAGAAACCTAGAGGTCTGGTTTGTACTTAAGGAACACCATTTGACTGAACTCCTCCTTCGACAAGTGAAAAACAGAAAAATAGCCATAAATGGTAAGGTTAGCTGGCACAGAAAAAAGGCAAAACACAAGTTAATTTCTTTATCTGCACTAAACCCCAAGCTTTAGATAATATCATGCAATAATGAAGAAAAAAAAGAGGATTACTTTAAGCATTTTAGAGCTCAACCCACAGATATTCAGCGAAAGTATTTCTGCAACAGACATTTGGAAATTTGACAGCACTATTTAACCTTCTCACTCAGATTTTGAAAATTGTTTCAGCAAGCACCAGGGTCAAATTTCAGTCAACATCGCAGCATTATGGAAGAATAGCCAGCAACTTCATATTCATTGGAGAGCTTGAGAGGTTAAAACTCTTCAACCAGCCACATGTTTACACCCTACAGGGAAGCTGTAAACTTGATGCCACAGACGATAGCTCTGTGCCCACAATGCATTTGTCTGAAGATGCAATCATGGAAAGCTATAAAACTGGCTCTCCTCAAAGTGCTCACCGAGATACGTGAGCAGCTCAAAAGACAAAACCCCCATCGTTCGGAGCTAACCGGGAGACTTTCTGGCTATATGATCAGGGAGTGGTAGGGCAGGCAGCAAGGGCTGGTCATAAATTCCTTGCACAACCAACGTGCTATAGATGCTAATGTTATGAAAATACCTCAGATTCACTCAGAACTGAAAAATGACTCCTTAATCACGTAACCCCTGGCAAAAGTTTTCTGCAGCTCCTGCACAGACAAGCCTCATCCTGAGATTAGCTCCTCTGATTTAGGAGATATTTAAAACTACCATCAAAGATATAAATAAAAACTCTCCACATCTTTTCCTTAAGCTACTGGACATAGAAGAAGAATTTAAAGTTATTTGTTTGGATAATTAAAACCTTTCAAGTTATCAATAAACACTGCTATTTTATATTCTACACTTCTGATCACTAACACTGCTTGAAAAGGCAAGTATGGCAAGCGTATGTAGATTTGTTTACTTGCCAAAAAGAAAATTCATGGTAATATTCACTCCTTTCTTGCTTTGATATTCCCCTAACTGTGATGCGTGGCTCGGGGGTAATTGCTGATGTGGCTAACAACAACAGTGAGGCATCTATGGCATCTATTTTGGTTTAATTCAACAGGCACAAAGTGTGAGCTGTGTCCGTTCAAGGGTCTCTCTACAGCTTATTTGGTCATCACTTTCTAGCTGAAAGACGCAGGGCAAGCCAGGACTGACAACTTCTGTGGCAGCCACCAGCCTAATCCAGTGCTGCTGCAGGTGATTTAACACCCACAGTCACCATTACTCTCCTACCACCCACCTGACAGGGCAAGAAACAAAATGGCCCAAATGAACAAGTCACCCAATACTGGAAAAGAAGAAACAGACTTTTCCAAATATATCTGTACTTTACCAAAATATAACCAGTAGCTAAAGGCACCTACTGATTGATTGGTTGTTCTGATATATAGGTGCAGGGTGTGCATTCTTATAAGCCAGGGTTTAATTACAGCCCATCAGGAAGGAAAGCAGAGGAGGCTGCCTCAGTCCTTACCAGACAAAGCTGACCACACAGCCCAACTGAAAAATGTGATCCATTTGCAGACAGCAAGTATAAAGCATTCATGAACTCATTACTAATAAAAAAGGCTTAAGAAGAACAAATTTGGAAAAAGCAGATCTCTAGGTTGAAATGAAGAGAGTTTCCTCATCAGCTTAACCTCCCCAGGCAATGTCCTCCACAGAGTGAAAGATAGAGGAGGATACTAACTGCGGAAGCTTTGACTGCTGTTGTACAAATTACTTTTTAACACTTGTATTTGATTTTCTTCCCAGAGTTACTCATGGAACATAAATAAAAATGAACTTGTTTACATAAAATATTCAGGTGGAAAAAAGGTACAATGTGGTCTTTGTCAAAACTAAAGACATGGTTCTCAACAGTGTATTAGTGCCCACTTCCAAATATTCTTCCCCAAGACAGCACTGGGATACCATTCCTCGTAAGATTTGTGGCAAACTCATTTTAAAAGCTCAGCAATACGTCACCAAAAAGATTAGATTTTTACATTTTTCTCTGGACAGGCGCTAAGATTATAACTGGCTTTGCACACAAACCCCAGACCAAGCCATCCTAGGGGGAGTGACAGGAGTTCAGGCACTGGTGGGTGAGTAGCATCATTTGCTGGGTGCCAGGGCTCAGCTTCCCCACCTGCCTCCAGAAGCCTGGTGCTGTGCAGCCACAAGATATGGATGGCACTGCAAGTAGGGTCATGCTCAGGGACATTTCCTGAATCTGGGCTGAAAAAACAGAGTGTCCTGTCTTTCCCTTTGCTGGGGTTTGGATCCTGACTGCAGCTCTGCAGCAAAAGAAAACCGTGCATGACACAGGGATGGCAAAGCAGGTGCTTGCTGCCCAGTTAAACGGAACACATTTAAACCCCTTCAAGGCTGGGTTCCAAATAGCACAGGTATAATAACACTGGCCTTTTCACTAAAAATACTGAAGTTAGAAGCAAGCCTAAGTTTTTCTCCAAGTGCTTTTTGTCAAATAACTCCCATCTGATCTCACAACCCCAACAGTTTCTTCAAAAACCAAGAAAATCCAAATGTGACCCAACCTCAAGAAGTTGTCAGAAACTTCAGAGACTAAAAACCACCACTGCTTATAAATTAATCAACTTCTAGTGCCTACTGGCTCTTGGAAAACAATCTACTACCTACTATAATACAGTCACCTCGAAATGAATCTGTTTGGCTGAATATTTACATGAGCCATTTTTTATGCAAATATTTTAGCATCCCGTCCAAATTAACACCCTGTGATGGGAGAGGAGACACTCCAGTGCCAAAAACAATCACAAATGATTCTTTGTAATTTAAAATGCCTTATGAATATAAAAAAAATTCCATTCTGTGAGACATAAAGCATTACTGTCATACATAATTGTTTTTGATAGCACCTACAAAGTACTTGAATTTAAAGTAGAGGAAGCTACTGAAGGCCTATCAGGAACAGTGATTTACTCCAATATTCCTTTTATCCGCAACTTTTGAAAGGAACATGGATCTTGTGTTCTTATTTTAGAGAAGACAAAGCTTTGTGGAAATCACACTTTTGAATTAATTCTGTTTTTCTGAGCTGCTTTTATCAGCTTCCTTTACACAGAACATTTTGGACAAACATTTCAATTTTTAATCTCATCTTTTCTGTGTATCATGCCACGCTCCTCCCAGGCCCACCAATCTTGTTATCTTAATGGATGACAGATAGAGTATCACTCTGACCATGCCACATTAGGCATCCTCATTTACCGAGTGCAAGGAAAAAATGCTGAGTATAAATTATTCAGAAATCTATTGTATCAGCGTGTGTTCCCCGAGCATCCACCAGTGGCAGAGCAGACAGATTATTTTTCACTTTTAATTGTGTTGATATCTTATCTGCCGCACTGAAAGCAGAGAGTGATATGTGAAACCATATGTATCAAGCAGCAAACAAACCTGGCTTCCTAGGTCTATTGCATAGAAGTAAATAGTCTATTTAGTCAATCCAACCTCAACACAATGCTGAAGAAACCACCTCATCCCATTCACCACTTACTTTTGTAGTAATTGCCTGTGAATGAGTCAAACTTTGAAAGCTCAGTACAGAACAGAGTGCCCACAGAGAACATTAACTATTTCAGTAATATTTTGAATGCCATTATGCCACTGGCTATCTGAATACAAAGGACTGCATTAAGGATGAGCCCTCAAGATAAGTTTACGTGTTTAAACTTATGAAGTCTTATGGATTTGTTAGCATGAACTGCAACTCTTACATATTTCATAGGGAATCTGTACAACTCCCTCTCCTTCACTGTCCAGTTGATTTTGGCAAGGCAGATGATTTAGAGCTCAAGTTATGCACATGCATGAAGAGATGGATCATTTGATCTCAACAATGTCTTAAAAATATTCTGCCAGCACAGGGCATGCCAAGTCTTATTTGCAGGCATAGTGGGCTTACAAGCTGAAAACTTGCACTGCAAGCCAGGGACAGGGTAATCAGCAGAGAAGGGCTATTGCAAGCTCAATCTGTTTGAACAGCCTGCTCAGTTCATCTGGTTCAGCTTTGATTACCCCCAAATACAGGCAGCCAGCTATGACTCCTGCAGATTTAGAGGCCATTCTTTGGTAAATTTGTAAAATAAGCTTCTGTGTGAAGCATATTGCTACCTTATCGTAAAAGAAACAAAGGAGTAGGAAGGACTTTTCTATGGTACAGTTTATCAGTCATTTATAAACTCTGACTGAGCTCTCAGAGGAAAGATAAATACCAGTAACAACTGAAAAGAAAATCCAGCCCACCACACACCTGAAACCTCTGCCCTCAGCTTTATTCTGAAATAGGGCTGGGCAAATGTGTCCACTTTTTAAGAAAGAAATGTTTGTGATGCATGGCCTCTTTTTAATCTCTCTATTTTAATCATTTAAGTTACCCTCTATCCTTGCTAACCCTGTAAAATATATTTAGAGAAGGTAAAGCCTCATTCCTGCTCTCTCTGGAGCATCAACAGACATTTAAGGTATCTCTCAGTGATGACATCTGCACAAAACTGCTTTGTTCTGTGACCAGGGAATTGCCCAGGTACCTTCATGAACTAAATGTAGTTTGCAGTATTTTTATTTACTAGTGGCAGCAGTCACGGAACAAAAAATCCCTTCCTCACCAAACCCTGGAAGGATCAGCAATCAAGCTAGGGCAAAGACACACAATTTTTAGTTGTTAACCAGGAACATTTGCTCTGGGAGGCCTTGGTAACATGCAAACCCAAAAGTGGAGTTGCATAGAAAAGCTTACAAAAGACCTACAACCCATCACATGCTGTTCAGTGATACCATATAGACAAAAAACACTGCAAAATGGCTGCAGCCAGAACAGGACACCCCACAAGTAATGAAAGCTACCAAATCAGCTATCTAAAAGGAAGCTCAAATGAGCTTATTCCCAGTTGCACAGCACTTTTCCAGGATGTCTGTACTGTCTATCACACGTTGGAAGTCACGGCTTGCAGAATAAACAAATTAATTGTCTGACACTGTGGCTGGAAACCACCGCTGGCACAAAATGGAAGCAGCTACAACAATAAGTAAAGGAAGGCTCGCTGCCAGAAAGCAGGGAAATTGTGCTGATGATGTACATCAGGGCAGGACAGGCAGAACTTTGCAAAAACAAATGAATAAATGCTGTTACATGCCAATAGCTGGTAGAGAGCACCTAGAGATGCCAGCCAGCCAGTGGTGGAGGAGCTCAGCACCAGCTTGCCCTGGGAAGGGCTCTGGCTTCGTCTGTCATTGCTTGCCATCCACACTTCTGCTTGTCTAGCCATTTATTCTGTGGATGAAGAGCAGCCCTAAGATTCCACAGCCAAAGAAACCTACATTTGCTCTTGAAACTGGTGTGGCAGTGATTTTCATTCTTTTTAATTGACAGAACTCAAAACACAATAAAAATAAGCAGCTGTCACCCCACATCTTGCATATGGAAATACAGACCTGTGGACCTAAGAGCAACCCACTCTGGGGAAAAGAGGTCTATTATCTTTTCATTGGTGTTATACAGATGGAAAAGTTTGAAATATCTCAGGATTTTCTCATTTCTTAAAAAGAGAAAAGGGCCCAAAGGACATGGACAAGCAGATGAGGAACATGTCACTCCTCTCTATGCTATCACAGTGGGGATACTCATCTGCAACTACAAAAAATTTGCCAGCAAAGACAGAGCAGGCCGTGTTTGGTAAATCCTAATAGTTTCTGGGGTGAAAAAGGTCTTATGGGCTTCACATGGAAGAAAAAAAAATTCTGATGACAGAGCTTGAAGAACATTGTTCATGGGGCTAGTAATGCCAATTAGCCATCAGCCACTGGTGAGGCTGGAAAGAAACACCATTTTTTATTGTGCCCCATGACAAAACATCTTCTGATTCCACAAACCTTAGTTTAGTGTTAAAAACATGCCACAAACCATCAAAACATTGAGTACCTTTTTTTTCTGGGGAGTTTGAAACACTTCTGCTGGCCAGCTGGCAGAGAGGCAGCTACCAACAAAACAGGGGAGATGTGTTCCATCAGCTGCAAATCTGCAACAACCGGATTCTTCCAGCAAGGGTACCACGGCATCCCTAGGACCACGCATGTATTTTTCCACAATTTCGATTTTCACTGAACTCCTGACCTTTTTAGCAAACATGTCAAAGTCTCCAGACAGAACAGTCATCACCTTGAAACAGTATGTGAGGGGAAAGAACGGCTGAGATTTTCTGCTTCTCCACTTCAGTGATTTAAATGGAGAGGAAGGCGCTGGTATGCGCTTCCATCTGCTTTTTTCAAATTAAGAAAAAAAAGGAGATGGAATGTATATAATTAAAAAGTTACAGTTAACTTCCTTTCAGTCATGTCTGTAGGATGATTTTTGGCCTGCTATGAAACTCCAGATGGGAAGAGCAATGAATATAATTTAATACAAATAACAGGAGATCAAAGAAGTGCTTTTCTGAGTTATTTCACACAGTTTAATGGAGAACTCAGGAATGAACTATTGCATTTTGCTGTTGTTTTATATTTTTGTTTATGCAAATCAATTCCCTTTAACCTAATTTGTGAAGGATCAGACCTATAACCCAATAAAACCATAAAATGTCACTAGGATAGTTGTACAACTGGCTAGCACTTATCCAAAAGGCTGTATGTTGCTAACTGCTCATCGTTTTTTTCCTCTCTTCCCCTCCAGTGCCTCAGGATTTATACCACCAATTAAGACAATAATGAGTGCCCCAGGTTGACCTCCCAGGAGCAAGAATTAATTAAGCGCAGTATTTCTTCGTAAAGAATGACACTTTTCCAAACCATTTATGTAGCTGCCCTCCTGCATGGAAGCACTGTATCACAGAAGACTTTTCAAATTGTTACCCCTCAATTGTATGACTGGTTCTGGTTTACACTCATAATTCGTGTCTTTGTTTTTATCCACTGGGTTTTCAGATGGCTGGAGCGGGGGGACCATCTTCCATGGACAATGTCAGAGTTTTACTAGGATGCACATGGGGATTTTTTTTTGCACAGAGCTACAATGGAAAGACACTAAACAACAGCTACTCTAATGAAGTAGTAGACCTCCTAGTAAAAACAAGCAAAAAATCTCCACCAAGCTATGCCCATGTAGTGACATGCAGATTCCTGCAGCAGGCAGGACAAGGAAAAGACTCATGTTAGCTATGCAATTACCATGCTGCAATTACTCGTAGCAGTCTCTCAAATTAACCTCTCCGTTTAGCTGCTTGGCAGAGATGGAAACATGTGAAGAGGAAAGGGCAAGCTCAAACACAAACCTACATGGGAGAAAGAAGGTGTGTGCGTGCTCCAAGGAAATTCCCCGCACAGGCAGGCTTTGTGTCCTCCTTTTCTCCTCCCAGCCTTCCCCACAAAGGCTTGCAGAGTTCCCGCACATATTTGGCAGCGGAGTTATTTATCAGAAGAGGCACAGGGACTTTATTTAATTGTCACCCAATACAAAAATCCCTGCATTTCTGCAGCATCTGAAATTTATAGCAGTGCTAGTTTCTTTCCCACTATCAGCAACCGAATGTTTACAGCTCAGCTGAAATAATAATGCAAACAGTGCCACAAATATTTATATATGCCTGCAAGCTGGCTGAGGCGCAATTCCCCTCGCGCTAGCAGAGAGATCCGCACAGTTTGCGTGCACAGCCAGCTGTTCCCTGCTCTCGCCCCAGCTGACCTGGAGCCAATGCAGCAGCCCAGCCTGAGCCTGGCTGGCTGGGTGGGTGCCTGTGGGTGCTGGCAAAGAGCTGGCTTTGGCCATGCCACAGCATGGCCCTTGCTTGCCTTCAACACACAGCATGTTTCTATTCTCTTTGTCTGACCTGGGAGGAGTTTTAAAACGTGCCCGATCCACAGTAAAGAAGTTTCTGAGGAGGGATGAAGTGACAAATGAAAACAATGCAGAAAGCAACCTAAAAATACTGAGAAGAAACAACACGGACATAAACATGCCAAAATAAACCAGATGTCTTGAGCATTATGCTTCCTGGTGCAGTTTTCAGGCATCTATCTGAATGACTCATCAACACCCGTCCATTATCTCCCCATAATTTTTTTTTGCTCTTAGTTTTGACAGTTGACATCTAAACAAATATGTTGTACCAGATCTCTTGAAATCTGGCAAGTAATATCTTGTACTTACTACTTATGCTGCACTCTCATTCCCCTGTGTTCGGCAACAAAGAAACTCTGCTAATACAGAACTATCCACTAAAATCCTCTGAAGCCTAGAGTTTAGGGAAACTTGGATGCCTGGAGACTAGAAAACAGAGTTCAAGTAAACACCCAGAAATATGCAAGTCTGGCTCTCTAGTACTGGCAGTAGTCAAGGAAAATTACCTTTCCACATTGCAGCTGAAACTCATTACCGAAGGCGACAGCAGAGGGATGAGTTGGAGCTGGACCAGCTTGGAAAACCCACCATTTTTAAGAGTGAGATGGTGGCCATATCCCCCTGCCCAGTTTCCATACACAGTCAAAGCACCCACGGTCAAAACGGTCTGGACAACATGGGAAAGCAGGCTGAGAAAGGTGGATGAAATGCAGTCTGTGCCAGTGCAAGGGATTAGCAACTGCAGAAACAGAGCCAGAGGAATCAACTGACTAGTCCTGCAAGCAATAAAGAATTTTAGGGTAACACTAATCAGAGAAATGCATCTTGTTGCAAACCTCAACACAAATCACACTGAGATGCTGAAAAAGCATCACAGCTTTCAGGACAAATGCAGTGCTGCATCCACCTTGCCCCGTGGATCATTCAGCCAAGCTGTAGGGAAGCAAGGGAGAGTCTCAGACTGGGCAGCTTTGACGACGAGAAAACATGACCTTTCAGAGATGAGTGAATGAACTGGAGCTGATTAATCTAACACAGGAAAATCTTAGCAAGATGTTTTCCTGTTTTCTCCCTCCCCTGCCAGACTTCAATCAATGACCAGATTCAAGCACAGAGCTCATATAATCACAAGACGATCATTCTTTCAGTTTACGAAAATCACATGGACTTAGGGTAAGATGAAAGGTCTTTTTAGTTAGTTCATCCATTCGGTTCTTGGATGCTGTGCTTGCATCTCTCCTGTTCACCTAACACTCCCTTTTCTTTCCTTTTAAAAAAATACATAGTTTTCACTTTTGTTTCTGTACATGTAACAGTCTCTGTGCATTACTGTTGACAAATGTGGACTGGGTAACACGATTTGCAGCAGCATCTGAGAAATGCCTTGATCCCCTGATCCAAAAAAAAAGGTAAAAAATGGTAGTGCTCATTCATTTAAAAAATTATGGGTTGCAGAGCTCTCTCTCTTACATGCTCTGCTTAAATATTGCTAAATCTGGAGCACTGCCACTCTTTTGGACCAGCAGAAAGCATGTAAGGATCATGGCGCACACTGAAGCGAGGAACTAATAATTTGCATGTATATTTATCACAGGTGCACAGGGCTCCAAGCAAGGCAAGCACTCCAGAGACACGGAAGACCTCTCCCCTGTTTGGAAGATTCATCTGGAGAGCAGCCAGCCAGGACACTCGCAGGAGGAGTGAACAGTAGCCCATTGGAGTGGTTACACCACAGCTATAAATCTCTGCTTTCCCTGCTAAGCGCCTGGGAGGAGGGAGAGGAACTGGCCACAGCTGACAGTAATGGGTCCCATTAAATTGTCGCTTTTAAAGAGACTCTAAAACGAGAACAAACTTCCTTCATAAGCATTTGATCAGTTTCCCTGACACCAGGCACTGGCAGACCCTGCTCACGTGCACTGGCTGGGGGCTGCTGGCTCTCCCCTCCGGCACTGGGTTCTGAATAGCTGGAGTGAAATCACTGACTGCATTTACAGCCAACCAAATCTACATTTTTGGCACTACTTGCAACTGTGTATCACCTTATAATTTATGTATCCATTATTCTAGACAGGGGATCCAGAAACAATATACTTTTCCCCTCTAAAGTATAAGTATTATGATCCAGTTTTTATTGCATAGTAACTTTTCCCACTAATATATATTAAATGAGAAATTTTAAGCATGGCCACATGAAATCATAAGGGACTTTATACACAAAAATGTTTTTCTACTTCTCAGCTGTCTCCTGAATTGAGCTGTGGAAATTGTGGGGGCTCCTGCTTATTATCAAAAGGAAGAACAATTTATGAGCAGAGACTCTGAATATTTGGCAAACCAGCTGCAGCAGCACACCAGTTGAACAGTTTCTATGCCAATATACCAAAAGTACCAGTTACAGAACTGGGTGCACGAGTTCTTTAACACTACAAGTTTTCATAACTGGAGGACTGAGATGCACAGGTGTCACACCTAGAGGTGTCCCCTGTATATGGGAAGTTCCTCTGAAATAATAATAAGGACACAACACATATGTAATCTACATGATTCTCAGGAGACAAGGTATCCGTATTTCAAGACTACAGCAAAATCTAGATACAAAGAGGGAAAGACAGGCACACAGCTGTAATCTCAACTTTGTCAGTTTCTGCTCTTTTGAATGGGTACTCAAAAATGAAAGCATTTTTTTTGTGAGGCTTTTGTTTTGTTTTACAGGGTGAAGAAAAAGAAGAATGTATATAATAAACAAATTGGATAAAGAATCTCTAAAGCTGACTTCATTGGAAATACTGAATCTCAGAAAATTACATCCAGTTGTCTTTTCTGCTACAGCAACAGACAAAGACCAGCTCCACAAATCTGAACAGCTCTGGGATCCATGGTGCAAATTCAATTGCACTCCATTTCCAGAAGAATCGAAAGCAAATACCCCTCTAGGAAATTTTCTCAAAGGAACACTTCATTGGGGATTAGAAAGAACCTCTGTTTCCATTATCAGGTCAGTCAGTAAGTGCAGATGGCAATGGAAGGCCAAAGTATCCCTGCAAATTGGGAAGCTGACTGTTTACAAACTGGGTGATGGTTTACAATAGCCACAAAATATAGATAGGTGTATCTTTCAAAATAAATTCAAAAATTGTAGCGAACAAAGAGCATCTGAATATCTACTTAATACGTAAGTGTGAACAGAATTAGATAATGATTAATTCCATTTTCTACCATTATGAAACCCCTTAATTTTGGATTTGCTTCTCTAAGATGTGCCAATCAGAAAGGCTTTAAGTACTTGCTAAGAAAAACTCAAACTACAATTTGAAAAGATGTCTAAAGCAAGCACAGCAGTGACCTCAACCATCTCACCAAAATCACACTCAGACAGAACTACTCTTGGCAAACTATTCTACTCTTTTTTCTCCAGGAAAAATAGTGTACTTTCTTATGGGGTGCAGCAAGCTATCCTAAATCTAAGTTCAACAAATCAATTGTATATCCTTCTCTATCAACTTCTCATTAACCAGACTTTATTTTAAAGTTTCATAGTTAGAAAATGAAAGCTAGTTAATTGTAATTTTATACATTTGTAATTGCATGAATACGGCACAGTATAAAAAAAAAAAGTAGGCTAGTAGTGTTATCAGAGAATCTCAGAGTATTTAATTTCTGAGATGTTTGCTCTGATATGCCTATTTTCTTTGCGGGATTACCTCTGCAAACAGTGCTTTTAAAGATCATATTATAAAATCTTGTGTTAAATATGGTGGAAAGCCACATTTTTTTCCTACACTTGTACAATTTGCAGGGTGTGTACAGGACAGCCTGTACTCTACAACTATAATTAAAGGCCACATGTGGTGCTTAAACTAATGGAAAGGTATGAAATAGATTGACAAGATGAGAACAAAATAAAAGGGTTTTCCTTCTTTCTAGTGAAGAAAATCGAAAAAGTAAATCCCATTAGAACCTACTGACAGGAAAATAAAAACACACTGCACATTCCCTGCATGCAAACCAGGGGACTTCTCAGCAGGCAAGTATGCCAGCCTGGATTGCAGCCCACCTGCTTCTGGCGTCTCTGGTCGGTACCTCACGGCGTGATTTGCATAGACAACACTTTTACACGTGCACATAATTTGCTTAATTCTGCTGAAGGTGCTGTAAACCACACACACATTACTGATCTGGTGTGAGCCTGAGCTCTCTCAGCCATTTGCTAATAAGCCACAACAGCTATGGGCAGGTGAAAGCTGGATAGAAACGTGACAAATACATCTACAAGGACCCTTCATCATCCACCTTGGTGAGAAACCATGATTCTACTCCAATAACAACATGTCAACACACATATAAATTTGAAGTTTTTTCTTTTTACAGTGTATATTCCGAGGTAGAGAAAGGCACAGATACTGCCAAAAGAGTAAGACTCAACAATTTCAGTTTGTTAATAATAACAATGAAAAACCTGTAATTATTATGGACTGGTCAGTGGCCAAAGACCCTGAAAAGATATGCAAGGTCAGTAGGCATGAAGGCTACATTTATATTAGGAAATGCTCTCAGAACAGTCACGGGCACTATGGCTTGCTGGCATACGATGGCAAAGTCCACATCTACCTGAGTCAACTCCTGTGGCCTCTGAAACGGGACAGTTGCACCCAAACTGCACACAGGGGATGCCTGCCTGCAGGAGGAACACTGCTTGGCACCAGAAACCTTCCAGGCACACAGCACAGCAAAGCTGCGCCCCAAAACGTGGCTGCTCACAACACACCAGAGTTCAAGTGTCAGACACTGCTGCTCTTTTTTGAGAAAGCCTTCACTGATGGTATCAGGAATTTTATGAGAGAAGGGAGCACAAGATTTAAGCTAAACAATTACACATCGTTATTTGACAGTTCATGGAAAATAAGAGAGTACTTTCCAGTTCCTGTTTCCAAAGGACATTAGCCCTTGTGCTCACAACTAAGTGGAGCAGCGGGGTTAGCACAGTTAGAAAGTTAATTTGGGATAATCTCTGTGCTTTTATAGCACCAGCATGGTTGCCAGAAAAAATTACAGTAATTAGTGAAAAAAAAAACCTATTCTCACAGCTTAAGATGAACCCCTGGTCCATGACAAGGCAACAGGCAGGATAAGAGGAAGATTAGCTGTGGATGTATGTGCTGTACCCCCATAGAGACACTGCTGCTCTTGGTCCATCTCTGCTCCAGAAACCCAGTGCAGGGGAGCAGCTGAGTAACCCACGAGCTGGGTCCAAAGCACTGGAAAGCATCCATAGCACAGAACACAATTTACATATTTGCTATCTGTCATGGTTAGCAAGTAGTTTCATTTCTTCATTCATGGCATTCACACAACCCAGAGAGAGATTTTAATAAGCCTGGTAGGAAAAATTTTTGTTCCTGATCCCATCTATTTCATCATGTTTGCTTGCTCTCAGAGTGCTTCCAATTAATATACGCTTCCCTATCTTAAAATTTTTGAAACAAATTCAGGATTTGTCTAAATTTTTATCTTCCAAACAAAACAAAACAAAACAAAATATCAAGATCTTACTGAAACTGATACCACCTTTTTCACAGGGCATCTGGACTTCTTGGGTTTGTTATTTGAAAAGCTAAAATTTCAAGGATGGCATTAAAACAATCAGGTCTCCTCTGAGAGCACAAAATGAATAAAATTTGCAGGTTTTCAGTGCTACATTTAAAGCAGTTGCAACTCATTTAGTGTCTTTCTGCATATGGCACAGCTTTCTGCAAATGAATGGCTTGGAAATGTTGCTATGCTGCAAAGTGCTTACAGTTTAGGATTAGATTATATTAATAGTATGCAGAAATGTATTTCAAAATACATTATTCACCTTCTAAAAAGTATTGTGGATTTAACTGAAACTAGGAGCAATTTTCCATTATTTGAGGCATTTTTCATAGCTGTGCATGGATGACAGCATGCATCTCTACTGCTGGCACTGTCACTAATACAGCCTAAATGGAGACGAATACAGCTTGATCATTCAAGCTGATCCATATTTTTCTTTGAACCAACAGAAGCTTTTCCAACTGCATTGCTGCAAACAATGTTACTTCTTTCCCTGATACAAATCATGTCATGCACATATTTTCAAGTTTACATTTCTTTCTGTTTCAGTTGTAGGTGATTAAAACATGCCAAGAAAACAAAACCAAACAAATACATGGAATGTTAGTTAGCTGGTTTTATGAAGTGTGCTTTTATTTTTTACTGCTAAGTAGCTGAGAAAATTCTATGTCTGGATCCTTAATTCCCTGTAAACGGGCATAAATATAGGCTTAAATATAATTATATTATAGCTAGAAGCTAACATGTGCAAGAGTGGTGTTATCAAAAAGAACTGCTGCTTAAGATCCCTCCACAATCCCAGAACTGCCTAAGAAAATGCAAATCTGTTCTCACATGATGTAAGAGACATTATTAAAAGGAAAAGGCATCTGTCCCAAAGGACACTGTTCCATAAAGGAAATTTTTTATAACAATCCATAAAATATTTTAGGTCTCTCAGCAACATTTCTCGCAGACCAAAGCATAATATCATAGAATCATGATATCATTTAGGGTGGAAATAATATTCTTGCCATCAAACTTCAAACAAATAAGTAAAATGAAAGACAGTTCCCCTCTCTCTCTCTCTCTGTAGCATTTTGTAAACCAGCTGTTGTACCAATGCTGATCAGGGATTCATGGCCTGCAACAGGGAAACCTCAAGCCCCTCAGCATCCAGAGGGACATAACCACGGGGAACATCACCTCAGAGAACATTAACACAGTTGTGCTTGAGCACCAAACCCAAAGGCTCATGGGGACAGGCTGTTCTGGAGGGTGACCCAGAGCAGATCTGGTTTAGATGCTTTGAATCAGCAATCAGAGGAGCTTCCCTCTCTCTCAACAGACTGCAGAAAGCCCAGCCGTCAAAGTTAGGCAAGCAATTTTGGGCCTCAGGTTGAGTGGCGGGACTGCCTCACACCGCATCTGTAAGTGATTAAGTTAAAACTGTAACAAAATGACAGCTTTTCTCCTAAGCTTAACATCTTAAGCTTAGCAGCAAATTTGGATAAAGCAAAAACTTCCATTTTCTCTCTTTTCTTTTTTTCTCCTTTGTGTATTTTATCTTTTTTGGGGAGTCAGTCCTACAAAATTACGGACCTAAATGTCAACGTTTATATCAATGCCTATTTTTCCATACTGCTTCAAGTCTTTGGCATAATAAAAATATATATTTAAGTCAGGAACATGTCAAACAAATAGACATATTTTCATAGCTGAAGACCCTTGAAAATATATTAAATGTGGCTACCCTTTTAATTTAATGATCCCACATTAGATGTGATTCTGCATGAAAACTCTGATGGAAGGAAAGCTATCCTTATTTTATGATAAAAGCCAACTTGGGATCACTCGGTATTGAAGCAGATTTATCTACATTTTTGTCTGTTAGCATCAATAACAGGCAGAGAAGCATCTTCATCATTCAGACAAAACTGCTGGACCGTAAACCTACCCTCTTATATGCTGCGCTGTCTTCTCCCATGAAACTGCTCTAGGCATCTTTGCTGCCCACCGAATTCAAGCCAGTAATCCGGGCAGGACTGTCAGCAGAGGAATGCCGTCTTTTAAATGCCCAGAACAAGAGACAAGGCTTTCAGAGACAGCTGAAGCTGCCAGAACACCAGCTTCTCCTCCTCACCCACACAATGATGGCATTGTGTGAGGAATCCAGCCCACTACTCTCAGTCCCCCTTTCTGCAAACCCGGCTACAACAACGACTCAAGTCAGGACCAAAGAGCTGAGCTTTTGCTGACAGCCAGCCCTATAACCACTTGCACCAGCTGGATAAATCCAAATTGCTCATTTTCTATGGAATTTGTTTGCGTGCTATCTAGCAACACCCAGAGACTGGGGGAAAAAAAAAGAAAGATCTTCTCAGAAGTCTGTAACTGAGGTCATGAAACAACACAAGTAGATTCCAAAACCCACCTCTGAAATGCCATGCAGTTTACAAAATGGAAAAGTTGTAAATAAGCTGAATATCATCAATGTACTGTTTTAAACATAAAAAGATAGACCGTCTCTGGAATTCTTCCTATAAAATACAAGCACACTGTGAAGATCGGTTTGATTTTGGAACTCTAACACACACACAAAGCCAATGACCAGCTATGAGGCTTTTGTGTTTTGTGCAAGACCCAGAAATAAACACAAAGGCACGTTTTTGGGGGGTTTTTTTGACCACTCTGAAACTCTCACTGTGGTTCACAAGTGCCTTTTATGAAATACTCCATCCTCTAAAAACCTTAAATGATTAGTATATCAACACAAGCCACAGAACGGTCTTTCTACTACAGCACAGTACTGAAGACCCTGGTAATGAATAACACAGCAGGCTCACTAAAGTATTTGGCAAAGGAGGTTAGGAGGTTGTTCCCAGGTACCTGAAAAAATAATGACCAAGGATGACAGTGAGTGGGAAAAGAGGAAGGAAGGACAGGAGAAGGCACCAATCCCATGTGAGAAGACCACAGCAATGGTCTGACAATGAAGGCAGCTGATCTCAGATTCTGGAGGAAAAATGACAACAGATTGGGTAAAATAGAATACTGCAGATCAGAAGCGATGTCATCATGACAAGATGTCTGAAAGAACTGAGATTAGAGTTGCTGATGGCACAAAGAGAGAATGGAAAGTTCTGTCTTCGTGAAGAACTCTGTGTCCAAGGCAGCAGTGAGCTGAGCAAGACAACACACCAGGGAAAGATGGGAGGGGAGAAGTCAGAGATAGGGGTACTTTGGAAATCATCCATGGGTTGGTGGCAGCTGAGGGAAGATAAAATTGACAGTGCAGTGTTTCCCAAACTGAACATCACAAGGTCATAGTCAGCATCCACAGCTCTCCAAGGGCTCCTGGCTGGAAGGGTCTCAATTAAAAATACACCTCTTATGAGCAGAATATTGCCATGACATCCTCCATTGGTCTACCATAAAAGAGGTCAGTAAACAACTATTTTTTAAATAGAAAACTGAACAACTGAACCTTGGGGAATAGCATCAGGGAGTGGATAAAGAGTAATTTATGGAGATATTGAAAAATCAGTAAGTAAAGTAGGATGAGAATCTAATGAGTCCGGAAAGCCAGGAAAAAGAAAGACTGATGAATCAAAGGTGGCCATCAACCCAAAACCTGGAGGAAAGAAAACTGTTCCTTTCTTTAGATGATGACTACTAATGATCATTGTGGCAGCAGCTTCACCAGAGCTCAAAGGAGAAAGGCAAAAGAGAAGGAAACAGAGAGAACCCTAGAAGAAAACCAATGGAAAGCCAGCACAGAAAAACAAAAGATCAGGGTCATAATTAGATAAATATGATCTGAGCAGAGTTTTCCATTTGTGCTTCCCTTGGGAAACAAGACTGCCAGGAGTTCAAAGTGAAAGGTAAATGAGTCAGAAAGGAAAAAAGGAAAAAACTTGAGAACATGACCTCAAAATAGAGGAAGGTGCAAATGCAGGAGGAAAAATGAGTGAATTTAAGATTTAACATCACAGAATGGAGATAGCAAATTGGGTGAAGAAAGAAGCAGGGAAAATAGAAGTGAAAAAGGAGAAAACTGCAACATGGTCAGATGAAAAGAGAAAGAAAGGGATTGGCTCATATTTTAGTCTAGCTTCTTACAGAATGAGGTTGCCTCTCCCCATCCCAACAGCTTCTGAACATGCTGGTCAGCTTCAGTGACAAATCTTGAAGAAAACAGAGCTCTTTGAAATTGCATGGAAATGTGTCTTCAAGGTAAAGGGGTAATAAATTTGAGTTTCCTCACTACACAAAAGGCTGTAACACAAATTCTTCCTTATTATTATTGCTCCCTTGATTCACCAGAGAATCAGCATGAAACTGCAGCTCCATACCAAGTAGAAGCCTCCAGTGAAACAAAGGCTCTCTAATAAACTTAGGATAATCAACTGAAAGGCACAGACCCACAGGAGACAAGGCTTTCTCAAGCAGCAGTGCTCAATTCTCAGTGGTAATTGACACTTGCAAAGCAACTGGCTGGTTTTTTTGTATGAAGAAGGCTGGAGAGAGAAGAGGTGCATGAAGAACCGATACTGAGAACAGAGGGTGAAAGTGGACTTGGAAACAGGCAGGAGCCTGTAGGGATACAAATCAGAAGTTCAGGGTGGCAGTTTTCTTGAGGTACAGGACCAACGGCTGATGACAGTGTGAAAGCAAGTGTACAGTAAAGATGAAGGAGAAGAAAAATAAACCAAACAGTCCAAAAGGGTAATGTTCTTCAGAGAAAGAATGGCAACTGGCAACACAGGTTTCTGAGGCAGCCTCTGGTGCTGCAGTCTGCTGTCTGCTCCCTGCTGACATCCAGCTCACCACTTCTGTTGACCTGAAAGTTCAGACAAATTTCAACAGCAAGTGTAGTACCTGACTGTCCACCAAAGGGACCGGTGGTTGATTCAGCAGCCACATCATGTTCTTGCCATTTTCTGGCATTCACTAACAAATTCAATTCAATCCATGGAAGAGATTCCATAAAACCTTAGTCCAACCTCTTGAGGAGCTAGCACCAACAAACCCAAATATTACCAGTCTCAAGCAGCCAAGTTACTGCTTTGGAATCTCATTATTTCTCATGGACTGACAAGTTTTGTATGTAACTAATCTTTTTTTCTTCTTCTTTTAACAGCAGCTATCATTAAATGCTGAATTACTCCATCTTGCAAATGAGGAAATAAGATGATTTTTTGTTGTTGTTGAGCAATGGCTAACACATTACAAGATGGATTTCCTCATGTATTTTGACAAGTGTGATCTTGCTTTAATTATTTATGAAAATGCTTTGCAGTAGGCCAGTGAAAGTCCTACAGTGTATTTTTGCATATTTTTCAAAAAAATGAACTCTTAGGGACACGTGACCTTTCTGCCATGGTCTGCAATCATGTCTGTGCTTAGAGGTAACGTGGGTGAGCAAGCGACACCACCACCATTTGCATGTTACCATCTGAGTATGATGAGACTTCCTACTTAAGGAAATCAGCTACAGCATATTCTTTCCATCGTTCTTCCTAACAGACATTTAAATTTTGATAGTTTTGTGGCATCTGAAAGAAAAAAAAAATACAGACAACGTCCAAGAAAAACCTCAGTATCAGAAAGAGGTTCTAAAACTGAGGTGAGATTATTAAGTTACTTTCACTAATTCAGTATCTACAGTTATAATATAAGGAGGAAGCCAGATTTCAATCCTTTCGTTTTTTGTCTTATGACACAAACCCAGAACTATGATATTTTATGTAAGTACAAAAGGCCACTAGCGTGAAAGAAGCTGAAGGTTCAAAGGATAAAGTAAAAATGGCTAACTACACACTATCTGAAAAATATAACACTTCACAAAAATAAACCAGCAAAATGCCTTTTGTTAATTTATTCTAAGAACTTTATTTATATGGATATAGCACCTGTCGTATTTTCAGTATGCATTAGTACTGTACTAAACATTGCACATCTATTTTAAGCTAAAGGATGAAAATCATAGGTCTTTTCTTTAAATGTGAAGAAAGATCATTGCACTAGGGTATGCTAACAAATTTAACTATGAGAGCATCTTCCTTGTGATACCTCTTCTTTAGCATTTTTCACTCTACCTTCTTCCTTGCACACTGTTCACGGTGCACACACCTGCAGTTATTGCCACACAAACATGGTGTAGCTGACATTGCTTCTCTGCTGGGTATCTCCTCTTCAGACATTCTCTACTTTTGAGTGGTGTATTTTATCACTGCATCCTATGGACAGTCATCAATTCATGCTCTGACAATCACAGCACTGGAAGGCAGCTGGCAGATGTGCCAGCAATGAAGTCTGACAGATTAAATTCTGCAAACACAAACCTGCTAATCCTCAAATTCCCAAACTGATTTGAGATTAGTTACACAGCTAGAGACTACACCAAAAATTTCCAGATGATCAGATCCTATTCCCAAATTCCACCCCCTGGGTACAGAGAGGTAGCAGCACACAGAAAAAGGATAAGAGCAGCCAAGGGCCGTGTGAGATCTCAGGGAATATCTGACCTACAGATGTACAATGAAAAAGTTTTCAGTTTATTCTTTGATTATGTCTACATCTATGACCACATTCTCATGTGAGTCAGTACTTAAGGAAGTCCCTGAAAGACATATTTGGCAGAAGTTAGGAAGGGAATTAATTCCAAGAGTGATGGTAATTTACTTGTCTTTAGTCATGAATCAGAATTAATTCACTCAAGAAAGTTACAGCTGTATTTGAAGACAATCAAGTCACACCAAACTGCGTTGCTTTATCCATCTCCTAAGATGAAACACAGTCCTATAAAAGGAAAGGGAGATGATGGCACTCACCTTACATCCCTCACAAGCACTGACACCATAGTGATATCCGGATGACTTGTCTTGACAAACAAAACAGGGCTTGTAAACACGAGGGGGTGGAAGTGGTGAAGGAGGGCTCGGAACAAGTTCCTCAGAACTGGTGCTCTGAGTTTCAACTGCTACAAAAGAAAAAAAAAAGTATTGAATGATTCATAATGATTTTGAATAAGTTACTATATATAACCATATTACAAATATCAAACTGGCCCGTATCTTTCTTTGCATAATAAACATTAATTTGTCTTTCCTAGTAAAATTTAAAGGGAGCTAAGCAAGGAAAACAAAGGCAGGACTACATCCTACAGCCTCAAAATTATACTTTAAAGTATCCAATAGTTTAGAGGTAGAGCATGAATCTTACCAGGCTGCAAAAAAGGACAACTTTGGGCTCACGTTCTGGTTTTAGCCCATTGAATTGTATAGCATCCATGTGTGCAGGTTGGATATCAGCCTTTAAATGGAAACTGTGGCATGTACCCTTGTAATTGGTACCTAATCTTGGGAGAGTTTTTCAAACTCTTGCCTTTTTCTACAAAAGGTAACACCTCCAATATGCAATTCTGACCCAGCAGGATAGCAGCATGTATCAAGATATGTGAGATCTGAAGTGAAAATTACCTAAACAAGTTGTCCTTTTTTAAAAAAATATATGTAAAACTAGCACAACCCAGCAATACTTCCTTACCTATCTTAGGACCTGTAACATCAGGAAACTTTGCTGAGAAAAAGCTACTTATATATTATGACCCCACATGCCCTTATTGCCATAATATTTCTAGATGGTCATTTGTTTTGAGCCTGTTGAAAAGCCAGTTACCCCTTTCAGGGAAAGGACGTGAAAGCTCTACAATGCACGACAAGACATGTGAACTCCATCCTTCCAAAACATCTGCATTAGTTTTCTGTGATATGCTGTCATCATTCCTCACATTTATTGTGGATGTGCAATACATTTTCATGTTTCACCTAGCCGTCTGCTGCTTCTCAGATAAATCCCTCTAACTTTTCAACAGATATACAGGAATGACAAGATCTGTGAACTCAGATCTATCCAGAAATATTAGGCACTATCAGCAGAGCTAAATCTCCAGAGTACTAACAGCAGGCCCTGAAGAATATTACTCAATGGAAAATTCTTAGACAAGATTTACTGTACATGATATTTTTCAGATTACAACGATGATACATTTGTATTAAACTCATGATTCATTGTCAACTCGTGTTGCAGAATTCACAGAGGGCATCACAGCACATGAGGCAACCTCTGATTACTGGCAAGAGAAGGGCCCCTTTCTGCCATTTTTCCTTGGGTTAAGCTAGTAGCAACTTCAAGGACAGACACTTCTTGAGAAGAAAATAAATGCTAGAGTAAAGTATTAAAGGCTCTGATCTAAGCAAGGAAATACTTTTCCAATGGGAACAATTTATTTATATATCTAACAATAAGGAGGCTGTGAAAAAACAGGAAAGTAAAATAAGCAAAATAACATGGCTCCATAAATTGTGACATTAAGACAATGCCCAGAACTATAATCATCTTTTTCAGTATTAAATAAACTGAACTTGGCAAACATCTACGTGTTCCTACTGCACCAAGAAAACTTTAATGAAGCTTTTTCTTAATGAAAACTCATATGAGATTGATCATTTATTTTCAACAGTAATTTTTGGTATTTAAGAGAGACAGAGAGGGCTCTGTTATTGATCTCTGCACAGCCACCCAGCTTGAATCAATAATCTATTAGTACTTCTAAATTAAAGTTAGATTAATCAAATGCCCTTGAGAAGCCTCAGACATTCCTTGCCTTATTTCATGCTCGTACATGAATTATAGTGGCTTCCAATGAGTCTATGGAATGATAAAATTTTAAGTTTAAAACTCCAATACCAGCAGACAATGTGTTCTGTATTAGCTCATTCAACTCTCTCGGTCCATCTAAAAGGCAGTTTTTAGGCTCCCCATGAGAAAACAAGGTTGTGTCATTCAATAAAACAACTGCGCTCCTGCAATCCTTCTGTGATTTCAGTTTGGGGAAAGCAGCCTTTGAGGAATAATACTGATACACTTCTGTTTATTCATAATTTCATCCTGAACAAGCACCAGCATCCGATAGTAGTGTTCCAACCACAAACAGTATTGTACACCAGAGAGGTCTGTCAAGCACTGTAGAAACAACAGGAGCTTGTGATACCCAGAAGAGATTATGCAACCAACTCAATTCATAGAAACACAACACAGTCAGCAAGCAAAGTGTTGAAGGTACTGCTAGAGAATATTTTTCAGGACAATTTGAAAAGGTATACGATAAGGAAAGAGCCAATGGAAATCAGAAGATCCTCCCTAAAACACCCATATACATGTGCCACTAAAAGGACTTAATCTACTAAATGTAATACTTGCATCAGCTGAACAACTCTTTAGAGAGTGTGGGGTTTTGGTTGTTTTTTTTGATTGGTAGGTTTGGGGGTTTTTATTTGGGTTTTGGGGGGGGGAGGGGGGTTGTTGGTGTTTTTTTGTAAAAGAAAACCTAGCTTGGGCACACTCACTTTTGATCACAGGCAAGGTGTGAAGCTTTTTGGAGAATGCTTGAACCCAGATTATACATGCCTGACTCTTACTCCAGTTTCTGACTCACTATTCTTCCTTGGATTTAGCTTCTTTAACTCTATTTGAAAATATATGCAGTGCCTGTGCAGAAGTCCTGTGCAGGCATCTGTAGTAACTCATGCTCAGCAGGTATAAAGTGCTATTTTTGCAACATGTTGACGGCTAATGGATACACGACAGCAGAAGCTGCTTTCTTCCATGCACGTCTACACAAGCAACAAGGAAAAAAAGAAAGGATGGGGGGTGGACAGTTGACTTTTCCAGAAGAAGCATTTTTAAATCAGTCTTACAGTCTTAGGAAGAATTCAAGGGGGAAAAAAAAGAGAATTAAAAAAAAATGCAACTGCTTTCCATGCCCTGCTTTCTTGTCCTGTGGGATGTGACACTTCAGGATCCCTACTCACCTGAGACAACAGAGCCTCGGTGCTGTCACCCAACACCTGAATGCAGCTTAAGCACACAGGGACTCTCAAACAATCGGTCACTTCACAATTCCTAAGATGTCTGAAATTTTTCTAAAGGTTAGATAAAGTAGCAGATAAGATCTTTAAAAGCACAGCGTGCTTTCTGAGAGCTAATTTACTGCCAGCTAAACCGTGTTGACAGATGGAGAAGGTATTTTATTTTGAGACCAACTAGAAGCAGGCAGGCACTGCAAAATGCCTCATGTTCTCTTAGAAACTTAGATTATTAAGCTTGCATGTTAATGCACACTTTGGACAGTTGAGTTTTAAAAGAATAAGAAGTTGTAAAGCAAATGGCATTTCCTGGATAGCCTCAAGGGAATTTTGAATACTGAGCTCAGGGTCCCTGGTGGGAAGCAGCAATTTCAGCTAATTAGGGTGAATAGCAAAGTGTTGCATTTGGTCAAAACATTCTGTTAACCCTCATTTTTGTTGGCACCAACAAGAGTCTGGATTTTTTGCCTTTTCTTTTTTTTTTTTTTTTTGTGAATTCACTGCAGGAGTGCAAGGCACTCAGCTCACATACATTAGGCAGAAAGTCAAAGGAAACGCCAAAGTTCAACTAAAGTACAAGTAATTAGAACCAGATTCTCTGCTGCTTGTATGTGTGCATTTGATTGTAGAAGTTATTTATAAGCCTCCAAACATTTGAAAAAATAACTATATACTGTAGATCATTTAATTTTTATGTCTCGTCTGGAAAAAAAAGTCTGCTTTTAATCATCTTCCAGGAAAGAGCCAGGAACTGGGAAAGTGGGTCTCAATTGTTTCAATACAAATTTCTCTCTTTCATGTGCCACATAAAACTATACTATAAAATTAAATCCAAAATATCACTGACTTTGCCCCCCCTTCCAATTTTTTTTTTAATAAAAAACTTCTTTGAATTTGTCATGCTTAAATAGTTTGCATTGTTATGAGGGTTTGGGTTTTTTTAAACTCTTGTTTGGAAGACAGACAAGGGGAGAAGGAAAAAAAAAAAGAGTGAGAGAGAAAGAAAACATTATCGTGGAGACTTGCCAGCCTTGACTTAGTAACCTGGCCATGACCCTCCAGCGAGTGTGTGTTTGACCCGGTCACACATGACTCTAGCTGCGTACTGTTGCTGGGTTATAAGTCCCAGATATTTTTACCATATATACAACAGGTGGGGATCACAGACAACAGAAAGAGGAAAACAAAGTCTGCCCTTGTGGGAAGACTCCCATTTTCTCACTTGCAAACAAAAAAGCACAAAGCAAAGAAGTTGTGCTACTGCTTCAGTATTGGCACTTGCTGTGCTGGATTCGTTGTTTTTCCCGGGGGGTGGACGCATGGAGGTGGAGTGGGCTGAGGGCAGGAGGACTGAGGAAAAGGCTCAGGGGAAGCCACGTGCAAATGTTAATCAACACAGAACAAATTATCGCAGTCAAAAATCTTTCCTTATAGAGCTGGGTATGCATCGAAGTTTAGGAAGGAATGCTTTTTATTACAAGTGAACACAACATACCTGGATTAAAAAATACAAAAACTTCAGATTGAGGTATTATTACCAGGATTTTCAGAAGTACCTAAGAAAGTTTCTTTTCCACATTTGAGGGTTTATTTTTCATTTATGTCTTTGTAGCTGCACACATCTGCCTTAAAGCTATGCTGTTAATTGTATTTATTCTATTTTAATTCTTGGTTACAATTTTTCCAGCATTAATTTTCATCAAGTCATGCATCTCTACAAGACTGTCCTTAAAAAAAGGGTGGTATTCTGGCTGAAAGCCAGAGAAACCCTCTGAAGTCTATGGGTTTGCATTTAGTCTGAAAAGGGGCATTCTACATTCAACAGGGACATGAGAAGATGAAACTCCATGACCTTGTTTCTTTTTGAGGGTGCCCAATCAAAAATGATCCTTGTCTGTTATTTTAAAAGCTAATAGAGTATCTAACAGGTTTTCACTATGTGCTGCTCAGGATTCATACAGTATGATTAAAATAACAACAGAACTAGAAAGAGGTAAAAGCTCAGAAGCCAAATCTGCAAGGACCAGGCTAATGGACAAAACTGCATGCAAGGTCACCTAAAAGGAGTCTTGGAGCCAGGGCACTTTGAGGGCCATGCAAAGGGCACGGGCTGCTGCTGCCAAAACTATCTCAGACAAGGTGCAAGTCCCGATAGGCACAGCCGAGTTGGCAGGAGCTCTCTAAAGCTGAAGTACTTTTGCTGCTACAACTCTTGTCAGCTAAAGAGTGACAGGGACAGCTGGCTTCTGTCCCAAAGCATGTGGGAGAAGAGGGGTCCTGCTGAACTCTGCCCTCTGCCTCTGCCTGCACAAGAAGTAGTGAAGCACACTCTCTGCTCCGATATCCTCACCCTAATGAAGTTCCAAGTACAAGTTTGGCCATTGCTCCACTGCAGCCAGACATACCATCAGGACAGTATTTTCTTCCCCCACCCTTCTGCATCTCATGCATTTAGACAGTGCACTATTTTGGGCAGGGCCTCAGAATGTGCTGTACAGTAACTGGCGCTGCAGGACCTTCCAGTGCT
Organism: Oriolus oriolus; assembly: GCA_013400235.1. Lineage (NCBI taxonomy): Eukaryota > Metazoa > Chordata > Aves > Passeriformes > Corvidae > Oriolus > Oriolus oriolus. The sequence continues at coordinate 517,585 of VXBT01000229.1, read as the reverse complement.
ACTCCAATTCAAATAATGGTAATGATCATGATCCTGCCAAGTCAAAAGATATTTGAGAGAATGAACCCTGAAAGGCCTCCACAGCCTTAAGGGGAGACATTACTTGCAAAGCAGGTCCTTAGAGTGCTTTTGTTTTAACTATTGTAGCATTTCAGTGTTGAAACACAGACTAAATTTAAAGTATGATTAAAAAAAAAAAAACAACTTCATATTTAACAAATGCCTTTGCTGTGTATACACCAAGTTGTATTTGTCAACTGGAATGACAGAAAAAAAGTGTTTACACTCATCTGCTGCCTCTTCCCTGGTTTGGAACTGGGAGAGAGTGAGATGCATCATATTCCTTCATGCCTTTCATCAACAAAATTGCCGAGTTTCAATTGCAAATCTGTAATGTTAACCAGCAGAGTCATGTAACATAAGTCAGTGGAGTCAGTGGATACTGATCTTGGCCATCCAACAGGAGTGTAGCCCTTTGAAACCTGTATTCATATCAGGTGATTAGGGCCAAGAAATAGTTTAGTATCCTACTACCAGCATAGCAGAGCTATCCAGATTTTTTTGCTATAAGTCAGATGACAACAGCATCTATCTTCTGGTTATTTTTCTGTTCTACTCTCATAATATAATTTCTGTTACTTAGCAGCTAACTTCTTCACAGAGTTTATTATTCCCCAAATAATCTTTATCAGTTGCCCAGTGAAGAGCAGGGACAATTTTTAACATATTTTTCTGTTATGACACAATCTGGCCTCTTTATTAATTAGCTAAACATGGCTATTCAGTCACCTGACTTTATGCTGGCATTTAATAAGGCACTTCAGGAGCCCCACCTGCCAGCACATCTTCCAGAGTGACATTCCTGCACAGATTCCCTGAGTGACTCTCCTCAGACCCTGCTGTCCCTGGCCACACAGCAACACCAGCACCGCTCCTGGTTCTCCCATATTTACCAGCATGAAAGATCCTGCTCTCTTCTGCCTATCTGATCTACAAGCATGGTCCTTGCTGCTCCAGTACGTGAATAACCCATGAGCATTCATATTTTTATCTTTTTAACACCTACGTGAGATAAAGGAAGAGCTATTCTTACTTTACAGATAGGAAACAGAAACACTTACAGTGAAAGAGTTTTATTTGCTTGCTTCATAAATTCCTAGAAAAATGCAAGCAGTACCCAGCTGGGATTTTCAACAGCAACTGAGAACATCGCTGTCGACAGCACTACACAGTGTCCTCAAAACACAGCCTTACATGTCCTGCCCTATGTTTCACATGGGATACAGGACAAAGCAGGGAACTCTGCTAAGTCTGTGCTCAGTCCCTCTATTGCAGGGGTTCTGAAGCACCCCCAAGTCTGCATGTGCACCCCACCCACCTGCCCACGCTGAAGCAGGGCAGGGCTGGGTGCCTCCTGCCTCCAAGAACCACCGCTGCTGCCAGCAGGGAAAGCCCTGCTTTCATTTTCTGATCTCCACAGCCAGCTGAGAATCAGCTTTCTATAAGAGTACCATCATATATACAATTACACAGGAATGCCCTGGCAGGGAACTGAGAGAAATCCTGCAATCTCTTGCCTGAGAGATATCCTGAATCTTCTCCTCAAGGCACCTGAGCAGCACTTATGCATGCGGATGCTGTGCACCACATAGGCATAAGCAACACCAGGAACTGCCACAAAATCCTTTACCCTTGACTGTACTGTCCAAGCCTCACATACCACCAAGATGTTAAGTCTGAATCCAGCAGGTTAGTCTTACAAATTGAGTACACATGACATGAAAATCACCAACACACTATCAGGTTTTTCTGAAAGAAAACGCTCTAAAAACCCTTTTTCTGAACCTGCTGCATCTTTTTGTTGCGTCCCACAGGTACACAGGTGGAGCTGGCACTGCAACCGCTTTTGGTGCTTCTCCCAGCAGAGCCACGACTTTTGGCAACTACATGCTGTACACACATATTTACTACAGCTAGCAGTAAAGGACAACGAGGTGGCTGCAGCTGCTTCGTAGGTTTGCAATTCCTGGCTCTCAAGCACCAGCCCCACTAAACCCTGAGGTAGTATGTATAACTAACAGCACCTTTTCAAAGAAAATTATACTGCTTTTCAGGCTGATTTTTTTTTTCCAACAGTTATGTCAGCAAAGCAATTCTACATTTGGGTTTATGTGTCCATATAGCACGAGAGATGCATTTACACCTGAGCAAACGTGGAAAGCAGAAAGCTTGTCAGGATTAATTATATCAGGGCCAAGAACTGCATCTGGTTATACCTGTGTTACTCTCAAGACAGTGAGACTTAATGACGTGCTAGTAACTGAGAACAGGAGCGTCTTTTGCTAAATAAATGGCCAGGCAAACACCGTGAGTGAGCCAGGGTGAAAGTAAGAGTAGAGACAGGATGGCCGCAGGGTTTGGCAGGCAGAGTTTACAGGGCAGCAGCTCATCACTTTGTATTAGGAGCCCACCTTCGAAATGAAAAAGAAAACATGTTAAATGAAAAAAATAAATCGTATGGAAAACTGAAGAAAAACATCCGAAAGATGCTAGCTCTGTAGTTTTTTCAGGTCGGTGATTTTCTGCCTGTCCATTACCATGCAAAACCACATCAGTCTCAAGTGAAAATTCTGCATTACTGCAAAACTGAAAAACAGGATCTTCTTAAAAAAAAATACATAATTGTGCCATCATCTGCGTGAGATTAAATTTTGCTTTGAAAATTAAGTTTTCTTACAATTCAGGCCCTGTGTGCTTTACCTGTGAATTCCTACGGTCAGGTCCTTAAGTGGAATAAAGTGGCATAAGCAAAGAAGAGACACAAATGTAGAGAGGATGAGAACTCTGATCTCTTTATTCTTTATGAAAACGAAGCCTATTTCCGTGACCTACTGGTACAAATGTGGTTTAACAAATTCAGTTCTTTCCCTACAGGTTCAAAAAAAAATTTTAAAGGCCCATTGTAAGGAAAGAAACACTGAAAAATAAAAAGGGTCTGATTCTTTTTTTCAGCCATGTTTTATGATGTTGCTACTCCACTGATTCCAAAAAAGACTCTTGACTTGTAAACATAAATGGGAGAAAACCCAGATCCAGTATCATCGGTAAGAAATGAAAATTGCAAGGGCAATGAAATAGTTGCTATAATCTCTACACACATTCAGATATTTTACTATGTAATAAAGTCTACATTTATAGTTATTAAATGTTTTATAGTGTTTTGAGGATTTTTAAGTCTTTTCAAGCATTGAAACAGAATAATTCAGAGTATTATTCTAAAGGAATTATTTTACTCTTCAAAACTCGCCTCCCATCCAAGTTGGTATTAGTTTTTGGTATTACTATTACTGCCAAATAAATTTTTTATTTTCTATATATTCAACATATCTTATGACACTATTCATCATGACTTTTTGCTGTGGCTTGAATCCAGCAAGAAAAGGAGTGTTTTAATATCTTTAATCATGTAATACTATTACACAGTTGTTCAGTACCACATGGACAAAATAAAACTATTGTGCTCTCTTTGGAAATGCCATAAAACTGACTTGCTGTGTAATATTTTACATATAATTTCGTTTCTCAAATTTTAGGACCATTAGTTCAGAACATTTTGATCTTTAAGTGTTTTCAAACCTTAAAATTAATAGAGAGACTCAACAAGAGCCAATTCAGTGATCAAAACTACTTCAAGTTAGTAGAATAGCAGTTAAAATGCTTATCATTACAATTAATTTGTATTACAGCCACACTGCTGGATATCACTAATTGATTTATATACCCTCCTTTCTATACTCATTTACAAGGGCAATTATGAACTCCATCACATATGTTTAAATGGCTTACATTAGAACATTATCTAGAAACTAGACTGCTGAGCTTAAAATCCTTAAGAACAGGTAAATTCTTCATTAATGGGTATGTTATCAACTCACTACAAACGGCCTATAACCTTTTAAGGCAGCACACGGTACTAATATTTTACTTTTCATGGGCAGTTGGAGGTTGGCTCCAATGATGAGCTCCACCGCTATCTTTAATTGTTTTTAAAATTGCATATTATAGGCAGCAATAAACACAAATTAGTATTATACCATCCACAGCTTTCTGCAAGGCACGGTTTCTATAAACAAGTTAAAACGCATACATCTGTAAATAATAAGTATAAGTACGCTGAATTTAATGAATAAGGGCACTAAAAGAAATTGAACAGTAGGGGTTCAGCAATTAGAGTAACTGCCCATTTTATTAAAAATGTATTGTTTCCAGCTTTCACTTTAGAAGGCTTTTATTGCTTTGCTAATTCTAAGTTTTGATTTCCTTTGAGAAGGATGTCTGACTCCTTATTTTTCTTTGACAGCCCCGTCACATAGCACTCTCTTTTTTTACAAGGCAATGGACAACCTTGAAGCTTTATATCTCCTTGCTCGGGATCTCACTCGGGCCCTCGCTGCAGACCTTAGTTTGGCATTATGCCACCCAGAGGTATGATTCCTTGTCAAGTAAGGTTTCATGCCACAGTGAAGCTGGGATGAAACCTGCTGAACAAGCACACCCCAGGCAGCCACCCTTCGGCCCCTTCCCAGAGGTTACCAACACTCTGGCAGAGTGGGGAGGGGAAGAGCGCACTTCCAGCCTCCCAGCCATGCCCCAGCAACCCAGGGCCATTTGCTGAAGCTGGCAAGGCTCAGCTCATGAAATGGAGCCATGAGTTTCCTGCTGCTGTTCAGCAGCAGCCTCCTGCAAGAGGACAGGGCAGTGTGTAGACTGGGAGAAGCAAAGGTAGTTTCTCAAACCAGGCAGATATCCCAGTACATGTGTCTCATGCCCCAGCATCACTGCAGTGAACCCCTGGGCTATCTTTGCTTGTCTATGTATGTTTTACATCCACGCAGCTCACTTTCCAGGTAAGTGTTAAGACTATTCCTTATACTAGCCTAACTGCACCCACGTTGCTGCTCTGTTGCAGTTGTGAGGGTATAATTAAAACAATCCATTATTTCCATTTAGACATTACACAATAAGAGGAAAAATATGGCTTTCATCACTTGAGCTTATCTGCAAATAGAAGGACAGTCAGACCAAAACTTAACCTTTCTAACATCCTACAGTACACGTACATTTGCAACATCTGAGACCGAAACAGGGACATGCTCTGTCCTCCTTCATTCCCTCAGCATGCCAGACTAGGACAGTGCAGCACTAAAAGCAGCTCACCCCAACATTTCTGATGCTAATGTAAGTAATTCTAGTTTATGGAATATTTAAGAACTTCGTCACTATCTTTTGAGAGAGCAAATGAAATACAGAGTTTACAAAGCTGTAATGCTCACCTGAGCAGAATTTCAGTATTTTTGAATTGAATACCTGCCAGACAAAAAATGGTAACACAGTGGGGAAGGTAACATGAAAACTAAGACACTACCAAATCTCCTTTCCTTGTAATTCCTTGTAATTTCCTTCTAATTTTCCTTTTCCTGTAATTCACAGCACCCTGACATTGAGTTTATAAAATATTTTTTTCTGGGTTGGTTTTTTTTTTCCCCTTATGACTTTCCATCGGTGCAGTCAACATGGCAAACCTCCCTCTGCCCCTCTCACAGGAGGTTCAGCAAAAGCTGAAATCTGGGAAGGAGCACAGTGTCCCAGAGCCAACCAGTAGCAGTGCTCTTGACTGTGGCTCAGAGCACACTTCCACACTCTACCTAGCAGATCTAAGATCAATAAAATAAGACATTCACAAGAGCCTGGAGACAAGATGAGCACCGTGACTGGAAGGCACATTTTCCAGTATTCTGTTTTCCTATTCTCTACCTGCAGTAGATTTTCCTATTAAACCCTTGAAGTGAGGAATGCTCATAATTTTACCTGTATGTTGTCTGTCATTACCATTCTCAGTCGAAAGAGAAAAAATATGCACACACTATACTTCAGGAAAACACATATGTGCTAACAGTATTTCCTAGTCACCTGGTCTTTTTATTCAATGCCTACCTTCAACAGTGACTTTTTTTTTTCCCAGATAAGCTAGTCACAACTGACTGCAATATCCCAGCCTTGCAAACAGGAAAATGTCAGCCATACTTTATACAGAACACGACAAAAAGAAAGTACTCTGTTTCCAATGAACTGAAAAAGCAACATTCAGTCCTAGTAGCTGATGTCCCAAGAAACTTAAGGCAAAACATGCGCTGAAAAAGTGAAGTTACTTTTCCCCTATGAGGTTAAAATCCAGCAGATCTCTGGTTGCTCTAATAATTTAAAAATGTCTATATTATGAATATCCACTATTACGCTATGCATATAATTATGTTTCATAAAACAGACTTTTTTTTAAGGGGGAAAAAGCCCCTTTTCCTGCCATGTTTGAGAGATTTGGGCCAGTATTTTCTGAGAAATTAGGCTAATTTTTACAAATGCTTTTCCAGTTGTCACAGTTCATTCAATGCCACCTTCCCAAACTGAGGGACTGTTTTAGTGCCTCTGTCAATACCAAGAGGATTCTTAAGATGCAGCAAAGTATTACTGCCAACACACCAATGCTATTAAAAAAATGTAGATAGCTGTGAAACTGTCTGTAAGACTACCCATTTCACTTGAAGGTCCAGAAAATCTCCAGCCTGTGGCACCAGTATTTCATTGAGTCACTGTGACAAGGCAGAGCAGCCATTTCAAGGAATTAGTAAAACCAGCGGTGGAGGGTTGTTGGTTAGAAATCATTGCTTTTAATTTCTTAGTATTTGCACAAATCTGACAACTGCACAGCTGCACAGAGTTGCCCCATCCTGTAATATAAACTAGGCAAGCTTTCCACAGAGTACGTTTAGTATGCTTTCCATTACTTCCCATTCTAAGGTCAGATCCTGTTGTGCTTTTCACTACACAGACCTGTCAGAAATTTTGGGAGATCTTCTTAGTTCTTTTCCCACACTTTACCCACCAGACACAAGTTGGCCATCCAAAGATGACAACCTATAAAACCAGTAATTTTTAAAAAGTGTAACCTGTGAGCTCAAGGGACGCTCTCTGAGAAAACTCACCTCTGACCACCTTACCCTGGGACCAGACAATCCCAGCGGGACCGGGGCACATTTTGGAAAGCTCTCATACCACCCAGGAACAGGGAGACCCTGCTGTTTCATGGCACCCCCGGCACTTGCAAACCAGTTTGCCTGATCACTGCCTTCTATTGTTTCCTGAGATAAGCAGGGCCCCAGTGAACAATTAGAGCTTTCAATAAATAATCTGTAAGCACATTCATTTGATTTACTGTTATTTGATACAGCAGTTAGTTTCAATGGGGCAGTTACTATTGATCACTTAAAGTACTACAGACAAACATGAAACACTTCCAGAACTCCATGGATTATTACTCTTTATCTGCCACTCATCTGGGTTACTTGTAATGGTTGTGAAATTTAAAATCAATAACAACAATTAGCGTTTGTTATACTCTGAGGAATGAATCATGTGAAATATGTTTTCTAACAAAAATGAAAGGCTGGAGAGCTTGCTAACATGAAAGCAAGCAAAACTTTGCAAGTAGCAAAACTCTAAAATAATTTCTCTTGGCATTAGAGTATCCAATAAAGGGGGTAAAGAAAATTAAAAGCAGGTGTTTTAAATGCACACAGAAGTATACACACAATTATAAAAAGGTTTCAAAGGATTTTCAAAGGAATAAAACTTTTAACTAAACTGGTGAGAAAGATACACCCAAGTTTTCCTTAGAAAATTCCACTACAAGTCCTACAATTTCATACTTCTTGACTTCTACAGGAATTTTGGGTTGTTAACCATGGTAGGACTTGCTCTTATGTAGACAATTGAAGATACAGGAAAAGGTCTGACTCCTCTTCCCACTAGCTGTACTGGCGATTATCACAAAAAAAAAGGTATCTAAATATAAGAAATTAATTCAAAATGAAATTAATTTAGCCGGCAAATAATTTTCAGGTATATATGTTGAAAAACACCTTTTATCTTCAGATTCATATAAATAAGTTGTTAATCTAATGAAATGGATGGAAATAACAGTATTTTGAGATCTCTGATAAAGCAGTAATTCTACATAATTAAAATGCAAAACAATAAGAGAAATATTTTATCATTAAACTGTAACCAGAGCTCTGTGTGAAATCATCCATTCAGAAGACTTGTTTTTCATCAATTATTTGTTATTTATCTGATGTAAATATAAGAAGGTCTAATTAAAATGTATGACTCCTTATGCAGCTTCTTGTCATTAAGACCAATGAAAGCATTTTGAAGACCATAATGAAATAATTATGTTTGCCTTTAAGAATCCTCTTCAACAACACATGGCAGTACCACACTAAATTAAAACATCAGGAACTAAATTTCTCTTGCATCTATTTCCATTTTCACTAATTATACCCCCAAGCTTTTCAGTAGACCAGGCCCTAAAATTCTTTTGAAGCTGAAACAGCCTAAGGAACAGCAACCTTTTCATAGTAATGGACTTTGAAGAAGAAACAAAGGTAACACAGCCCTGGAAGGATTAATATTTCAAATAGAGTTATCATGTGAAAATATGTGTTTATTTGAAAAATGGGGAAAAGATTGTTGATAAAAAGCCAAATATGTGTTCCAAGGAAACCAATACTCTGATTTAATCTCATTTAATTGCGTCATTCCTTCCTAACCTCTTTTCGTCAGAGTATTTTCTTGTTCTGCACAGAAATTCAAGTTAGCAAAAGCATAACACAGTACTACTGGGCAGTGCCAGTGTACCATGCTGTAACTGAGCTCTGCTTCCACATTTTGGTGAAGGTGGAAACAGCCCCTGTGAACAATTGCAGTGTTCATAACGGACTCCATTTCAGGGAGAAGGGAACAGCTATTTTCCCAAACTGCCTCCAGACATGCAGTGCTTCCTAACACATAGCTCGTGCTTTAACCACAGAAGTCTTGCAGGACCTCTCCAAAACACAGAGAAAGGAAAGGATTCGGATAAGGAAGAGAAAAAAAAACCACAGAAGGATATGAGTCAGCTCCGACTTCTTGCAGGCAGCTGAAGGCTTCTTTTCAAAACTTCAGGGAGATAAATGGGTCCTTCTTGGTGTGGTCTCAGAGAAGTAAATGTGGCAATATGTGCAAAGCATAGAAAGATGAGCAGTTCGCATACCTAACCTGCATAGCATGTGACTGTAGGTGCAACTAGAAAAACACAGCTGGAATGTGCTCTCCAAATGGAGAGAGGAAGGCAGAGGTTCACTAGGGGATGAAGACTTGGGAAAAGTAGCTTCCCCTGTTAGCCCCCCTGATCAAAGACACTGAAAGACATAGGTGATTTGCCATTTGTTCTGCATTTTACACCTCAGTGTTCCAAGTGTGGAGTGAAATCAGAAAGGTCTCTGGAAAGTCCAAGACTTTCCTGCTAACCTCTAAGGAGGATTTGACATATACCCTCATCCAGTAACCAATAAAATTTCTTTCTCAACTGAATGAAAAGAGGAAACTCAAACAAGAAAGCAATGCAAAGGATTACTCTGCTAGATGAGGGGAAAAAGGAAAAACCTCCTCAGACCACAAGTTGAAAGGCAGTAGTACAAACAATGGCTTAAAACCAAAGAAAGAACCCCCAAGCTCAGGACCCGATTTAACAATAAAAAAGTTCACCCATGCGTGACGTTTTAACCACTCCTTTGACTTGTGCCCTAAGCCAAAAACCAAAGGCTGGTGGATCAGTGAGGGTGGATCTCTGTGAAGGAGGGAAAGTTTGAGGAGAAGTTAGGATCTCTGATTAGAGCAACACAGAGAGGAGTGCAAAATCCCCAGAGAGAATCAAGCTTTGGGGGGCACAGGCGTTTCCCTGCGCCTAAACCAAGGTCCTGGGGGAAGCATCTGCCTGCAGATCCACAGCCCCTGCCCAGGGGGAGGTCTGGGTGTCAGGTATCGCCAGGTGGCACTGTGACACAGTTTTCCAACTCCTTTTTCTTCATGTGTGAGCAAATGTTCAGTCTTGGAAAGACAGGCAACCCTGGTCTTCTTGTGAGTTTTTGAGCAGAAGATGAGGAATTAAAGTGGCAGAGGAGCCTGTTTGCTGCCCCGAGTTCTGCCCACAGCCAGTCCCTGAGCAACAGTGCTGGAAGCTCTGAGACCCCCAAAAGCCAGGGCACAGCTGCGCCGCGCCTGAACACCTCTGTCCCAGATTGGTGTTTGTGAACAAGTGAAATACTTAAATCAACTCAGATGCTGTTACATTCACTTAACATGCAAGAATCTAGAAATCCTCCTGGTATCAGTCACCAGCTGGCAGAGGAGTGATTCTGGTACAAGACTGGAAGATGAAGGAAGTCTCGTAGGAGATGAGATACACGCCTGTATATGATGCGCTGCTGTGTCATCACCCAGTCTGGCAGAGAGGACCACCAGAGTGGTTTAATGGACACTTCAGGAATTACCTCAAGCTGCATTCAGATTTAAAAAAAAAAAAAAAAAAAATTGCAGGATTCAAGAGACTTTTTGTGTTCTTCAACTGTTTTGGTGAGGTGGGGTTTATTTTTGGTTGGTTTTCTTTTGATTTGTTTTGGGGATTTTTTTGGGGGGGGGGTTGTTTTGTTTTGGTTTTGGGGAGGGGGTAATTGCACCATTTCTTCCACTGTTACTATCTTACAGGCACAAATGGCTTTCTATAACCAAAGCACCCACTGAAGGAAATCTGTGTTAAATCAAACCGTGTTTTTTGTCTCCAGTTGGTACAACACTGGTCAACCTGTTTAATTGTTCCACACCTCTGCTACGCATCTTTAAAAGAAGAATGATCCTTCTTTCTTCTTAAGAAGAGATGCTGGATGTTCACTGTGCTGAACATCCAGCACAGTGACATGACCTTTTACTGGTATTTCCTAAAAGTACTGGTACATAAATACACTAGAGGCTCACTCATACAACCATTCTGTGTCTGAAACTCTTATTAAAATCAAGGGTGGAGAGTTGAGTGCGTTTAAGTGCTTCGCTAGATAAGACTGTAAAGACAAAGACATCCTTAATTTGTCATTTTATTGTTCAAAGATCCTTGCTAAAAATACAATGTGAGCCTAGAGAAAAATATTATGGTTCAACGGAAAGAGATCCTCCAAACCATTAAAAGAAACTGAGCAGTGCTAAAAAACCTCTTTGTTGCGAGCCATTTCTCTGCTTTTTTTCTTAGGGGATGCACTTAGAGGGTAAAATGTAAGTCACTGAAAGTGCATAAAACGGAAATCCTTCCAAACTATGGATGGACTTTAACATCATGTCCTTAGTGGTGAAGATCCAGAGCACTCTGAGAATTTATAAATACTCATTCAAGCTTTCACCTATTAAACCTATACAAGTGTCACCCGCATGTGTATATTTAACTTGCATAGTTTTATAATATTCAGTTTATATATGGTATAAGCAGGGGAAAGAAAAATCACCTTGTCTGAGGGGAACACAAGGTATATTATATACTTTGCGTCTAGGATTCTTTAACACAGACTTGCTGGATTATATTTCCATCTCTCTTAACAAAAGTATCTGAAGAAGCTGCAAGGCTCAAACAGGACACTAAAAGAAAGTGGGGTCAGTTATGTAAGGCTAGCACTAGTTTGTTAAAAGTTTTTTTCCTACCCACTCCCAAATAAAGGGACAAAGAAGTGAACATTGTGGGAATGTGTTTCTAAACCACATGATATCCTTATCAGATTGTCATGTACAAGGGAGGTTCTCACACAGGGACCCCATGCTGGTGAGCTGCCCTGTCACATGATGCAAGTTCTACGCTCCTATTCAGATTACTAAAATGAGCTGAAGAAAGCTAGATTTCCCCTCCCCCACCCCCTCCAATAAGCAAAATGCAGTGACCAAAGTCATATTAATTTGCTGCCACTGAGAAAGCAATCCTGAGCAGCTGCAAATGATAAGTGAGTATATGAAGAAGATAATCTAGCTATTAAAATCTATACCACAATTAATATCTGCTGAGCAGACTTTATTGCAGAGAAGCAAACAGAGAATCGGAGAAACCTGTGAGTCACACAAAATACAAGGAAAAAAACTCAGCTGATTTGTAAATTTATGGAAAGAGAGTAATATATTTTTATAAGCAAGTCCTACGTTGTCATATAAGTGTCTCTATTTTCACTGTTGATGTTGTGAACACTGTCACTGAATTACCTTTTCATGTAGTTTGGGGGAAGTGGAACAGTCCTGTAAACATTTTTAATATTAAATGAAGGTTTTAAGTAGTATTTGATCATTCAAATATATGGCCTGTTTTAAAAACTGCTGAGGGAGCTCCTAGATGCTCAACATATTTGGAAATGAAGCCATGAAATGTGGATTTAGAATGCTAACTTTAGGCTACTGTTTCTGACATTCTTAACTTTTGAAACACATTTGCTCATGCAATGACAAATTAATAAAATCCCAGACCTTAGATTATTTTTTAAAAGACAGTTTAAAATCCATGGTTTTGGATGCAAGTTGTTTACAGGTTACAATTAGGAGGAACAGCTAAGATTACTGTGACCAAAAAACTGCACAGAATTATTTCCACATTATATCAGTTTGTTTCTTTTACACCTGGAATATGGTTCTCATAAAAAGGCGGCAGCAGTAAGATATTACCCCTGGTTCGCCTGCCAGAAAATCCAGTTTTGTTACCTTCCTGTCTGCACTTTTTTCCTGAAGCACAGAGAAAATGATTATTCTGTTACTTTAGAATAGTTTTGAGCATTTTGCAGCTTGTATTTTCGTGGTTCCATTTGGTTTGAAAGGGCTTGGGTTTCAGCAAGAAGTGGCATGGGTCACAGTGCATGGGGACAGGCTTCATGCACATGAGCAAAGGTCAAAATCAATCATAGCTTTGTGTTTCCAGGCCTATTACTTTTGGCAGTTTACCCTGCCAGAAGGGGCTAAAATATTTGCCTCCCAAAAGGAGTAAACATCAATAGGGGGGCAGGAATATAATCAGCTTCTCAACCACTCGGCAATGAGAAACGAGGGTAAAGGATTCCCTCCTCGCTGCAGCCACCGAGCCATTTAAATGTTAGATGCAACATTTTCAGCAAAAAGTTGAAAGATTTCACAGCACAGTGACTTGAAAAGGACAATAGGCCTATTTAGGCAATTATATTATGCAGGCTTTGTTATTAGGCAGCCCTGCTCAGCCCCAGAAAGTCTGGATAATCAAAAGTGTCCAAGTACAGGAAGGGGAAAAGTACAACCCCACCCTCCCGCACAGCCGCTGCCAGGACCTCTGGATTTGAAGGGTAAAGTCTATTTACCGAAGTTCCTTGGCCATTTTATACATCAACTGATATCCTTCCTCATGGGGCTGCGTGCTACAGCCGAGCAAAGCTCTGGAAAGCCCTCTGAAACCACAACTAATTTGGCCCCAGCCGCCCGCCCCTGTAAATTCACTGCTCAGAAGCTGCTGCCAGCCCCCCAGGCAGAAACTGCGAGGGGAGAGGGATGTTCCCCCCCGGCTCGCACGCATACCAGGGCCGGTCCCCACGGCCAAACAGATCTGGAAACTCATCACAGCTGTGCTCCGCTTTTGAGGTCTCAATAGGACGGGGCATAACGTGGCCGACCGCGGCAGACAGCAGCCCTTCCGAGCACAATGTCCCTTTCACAGCCCCGCTCCAAAATCTAAATGCTGGCTGTGTAACACAGCCGCACTTCATCGGCCGCGCGAAGGGCGGTATATAAATTAGACCTGAGCAAAACCAGTCACTTGGCGTGTTTCGGGGAGGTGGGACCGAAATCCGCCGAGCAGGGCTCCTCGCTCCCCGGGCGCCCCCGAGCAAAGCCCCTCGGCTTGGCCGGGCTGCGGGGCTGGCGTGACGCACACATGGTTAACAAAAACCGCTCAGCAGTAAGTAGGGATTTAACTGGATGTGAGGATGACTAACTTCGCTGTCTGAAACACTATCTCCCTCTTTCAACTCCTTAACTTCAGCGTAGCCCTCTTCAAGGCATCGCCTCAGCAGCCTGGCTTTGTTCTGACAAGTTGCACCTTTGCTGCACAGACTCATTAGGCAAGCAGGGAGTCACCCAAAGATACATTGCTTTTCCTCCAAGCTTATCCCACCCTGACTTCACCCAGCGAATGCCTCTCATCATTTTTGTCTGCAGGAGTTTCTGACAGTGGTGCATGTCCATTAGAGTTTTCTTGTGCCAGCAGTCGAATCAGACTAACTGCATCACAGTCTACGTAGAGAATAGTTTCCCCCTTTATTTTGGAAGAAAAATATCCCCACACTTTTTTTTTTTTTAATGAAGTGGATCAGAAACAAACATTTTTTCATCACATATTTCAGAGCATTAAGCTAGACGTATAAAAATTTAAACAAAGGCTCTATCCCTAAGCAAACCAGTCCTAGCGATTTAGCTGTAAAGTTTATAGATGAACTTAAAAGAAAATAACCTGGTTCAAACAGATCTTGCCTTCTGGGCACTAGCAAACACACCTGCAGCCATTTGATACTTGGGAATGCAGATTACAAGTCCTTCACTTCAAAATGTTTGTTTTTTAATTCAGAAAGATGAAAGAAAATAAAGTAGTGAGCTTTTTTTTTTGTTGAACACAGATGTTTCCAGTGCTTGCAGGGAAAGGGAACCTGACCCAAACGTTGCAATAATCCAGAATTTTGAAGGAAAACGCATGCTTTCTGGAGTCCCATCTTCATGAACTTTCTGAAGGTTAATACCCACTAGCTCCTCTCTAGGCAAACACTTCCTGCCAAACTGAAATAAGAACTGTATACTACACGAGCCTCAACATCCCAATGTGTTCTGCTGCCATGTCCATAAGTTTTGCCTCCATCAAATTTTTTATGCTTCTAACCCTAAGGAAATGCAGTCGGCAGTAGTCATCTACTTGATATAATTAGCTGAAACACTACATAATGCCAAACAAACTTACTCTTGTTTCGGGCCTGCTCATTTGGTTTTTTGCCTGTTTAATTAATGAAGACTAATGAAGACTTTTTTTTAATAGGCTTTTCCAAGGTCAGATCTCCATTCTTTGCAGCTCCTCTCTCAGGACCTGTCCTGTTCCCACTTCCGCAGTATTTAGTTAGCTCATGTTTCACCAAAAGTTACTGGTTTTCTCTCAGTATTTGTTGCCACTGCACTACGAGGGAGCAGAATATTCTTACTTAAGAAACTATAAATTACTCATTCTTGCAATCTTAACTCTTTTGTCCTCTTAAGAACTATCCTTGTCTAATTTGATTATAGCAACCTGATTTTTATCTTATGACAAAAGAAGCGAGAACGAATTACGATTAAAAGTGCCGTTGGTTCTAGTCCCAGTTCTGACTCCACAATTTTCTTTGCAAACAAATAATTCCATTTTAAATCTACAACAATATAACTAGAATCACATAAAACATAAACTCATATAAGTGCAAAATCAGGGGGGTTTTTTGCGTTCTAGTAACATACCGTGCGATGCGCAGTGGCGAAGAGTTGCGTTGCAAACCCAGGGCAGGTTTTTTCCTCCCACAGGGGAGAGGAAAAAAATACCACACAAGTTAAGGTCATGTTTGGGTTGTGTCTTATCCTCTATTTTTACTTTGCAGACCCTCATGGAGGAGAAAATTCATGATGCTGCGGGAGTGCACTAGCTTAGTGAATTGTAACAGGATTAATGTACGGAAGATGTGCTGAAGTTGGAGACCTACAGCATTCTGCCCTAAACCCTGCAATGGCCAATTCTGCCAGCACTTCAGCTGAAACCCCGATGCTGTCTGGGATTGTTACTGGCCTGCTCTGAGTTTGCACTATCCACGTACTATTCCCTCAACAACCATTTACCTTTTACTCTACAATCACGTTTCTATCAAAGCAATATTTCTAAGGCCTAAGGCAATGGCTGCAGGTGTACTGCTTTTTTCTGCAGAGCCAAAAATAAAACAACAAATTAGACCAAAAGAACCCTATCACACTTCTAACAACTACAAAATTTGATTATTATTACATTACATTAAATCACAGAGGTCTTCTTAAAAATGGAGAATCAAGAAATGCTAGACTAAGAATTAAACATTGCTATCTTCGTATTTATAAGCACTGGAGCAACCCTTACACTATTAAAAGCTTTCTGGAACACAACAATTCTAGTTCTGACATATTTTCATGAGATGCAAGATAAAAATCTTACACTTTGAGAGAATTTTAGTATTTCATAATCCGTTTATATATTTACTCATGCATAAACTGCTTACACTTTCTCCAAAACTAAAAATAAAATTTGCTCGAAGATTTCAAACAGAAATCTTAATTTGGACGCTAACTAAATTGTTTTTCCACATTTCTATACTATTAACTTTCACAGTTCAAATTACAGCCACCATATTATGATTCAGGTTTCGGCCCGATTTTAAACTCCCATGCACTGAAGATTAATCCTACTGCTTACAAAGTTACAAGACTGGATTCTTGAACACATTTTCCTGTATTTTTATTTACTCTTGTTAATATGAGTTTCTTTGATTAGCTAAACTTTCCTGTTATCAACACTTGTCTCTTATCACAGGCCCTAGGCAAATGACATATTTACCACTCATTCCATTCTGATAAGGGTAATCCTGTGTTTAACTTGCCCAAGAACAAACACCATATATTTTGTTTTTAAGAATCCTGCTTCTAGGTATTAACAACATACAAGAGAAAGAGCAGGACATTTTAAAGCCAGAAGTTATTTAAAGAATATTTTGCGAGTGTAAGCTTTTAACGACAGTATATACGCCTCCTACTTCAGGAAAGTTTATTTAATTCCAAGTTTCTGCAATATCACCACTGAAGTTATACTAAAGTTTAAACCATGAAAGGAGGAAAAGGCATTTTTAGTAAAACATCTGGTTTGGATTTTTGGTTTTGCTAACTGAAGCTCTCTCATAGCTAGTAACACTATTTTGAAGTAAAATCTTTGCTTCATATTTTGTTTGAAGCATTTTAAAAACAGTGCCAAGAAAATAAATATCCCGTGCTGAACTTCACAGTCTCCTTTTAATTGTAAAGACATCAAAACATTTGCAGTGTTGTAGGCTGGTAGTCACTGATTTTTACAATTCTGTTTTCATTACTCAACCCACACAAATGTCATATGGTGTCTGAAAACTTTTGAGCCTAGTGAAATACTATTTCACCAAACACTGTTAAATTTATTTTTCAGTTACCCACTCCACCCCTTTGAAATGTCGAAGGGAGAACTCTTCTAATTCCTAGTTAACTTTCTACCACACCGCAAAACAGAAATTTGCAAAAGCATTATACAGTTAATGGTGTACTGAAGTGCCCGAGAGCGTGCTAAAAACATTTTGATAGATAGCCAAGTCATTTATCTAAATCACCGTCAGAGCAGTGAAGCATCCTGCAAGCTTTTAAGCATAGTATAAGGTGATGTTTTCTGGCACTTTTTGTCATTTCTCAAACTTGAAACTGGGGTGTTAAAATACTGCCATTGTTTATCATCTATATATTTCAGCAACAAATCAAGACCCTATAACATAATAACACATTTTCAGAAGTGTCCTACCACTAACTCTCACTCCTCTGTTAACAGTGCTTCACTGTCTGCATCTCAAGGTATAGAAATAATTGATGGTTAAACTCAAAGGGTGTTCACAGTAAGTAGTTTTCTAGCAAAACAGCAACTTCTTAGAGCAACAAAGTGAAGAAGAAAGGTGGCAGCAAGGTCAGTACAAAGAAATATTGCCTTTTCTTCAGAAACTTATAACTACTGTCTGATTTTTGGAATGGCACCTACCCTGCAATTCCACATCTTTGCAAGAGTTGTAGAGATCAACATTTTAATTGCTTGGCTGCTCTGCTAAAATGCACTTCAAGACAACGTGCACCCTGATTATCAAATGTGCTACAAAATTAGATTAAGGAGGGGGGGAAAAAAAAACTACCACAGAGATGTTATGTAAATTTGTCCTTCACTGGTTGGAGTTTTGCAAGTATTTGCTGTATTACATTACAATTTTATGTGTTTCTGTTTGGCTCCACAACTGTTGTTAGGATCAATATGCCACATGAGAAGGGATAAACAGAAAGAAGTCCGGTGCTTCTTTCCTTTTTCCTTTCTTGCCAAAAGGAGGAAAAAAAAGCTTGCAAACCACATTTTGCACGAAAACTCACCCCACCCCTCATTACCTCTGCGCTTAATTACCAGTCTTTCTTTTTTAAATACATGCAAGTAAATAAATAAATTAAATAACAACAACAACAATAATAATTATAATAATAGTAATTGCTTTAAAGTGGAAAAATAACAGTTGGGACCTACATTGAGCACTGTGCCGGTGTTGCCACTCTGTTTGTGCCAATCCACTGAAGCATGCTTTGAGAGCCTTCTCCTGGAGCATGCAGGAAGACGGACTCGCAGTGTAGAAATCCAGCATCTGAGCAGGGCTCACTGCTAGAACGTCCATACAGTCAAACATGATTCCCCCTGCACAGAATGCCTGCAAAAGTGCTTTCCTCTAGGTGTGGAGGAAAATGGCACATAAAAGTACACCCAACTCCATCAAACTCTGCCCCTTTTTTGGCACGTAGGCTGTTGGTCTTTTTCCCAGACCAGAATCATGAATTATGACAGACAACACAGCTAAAAGCCTGTAATTGATCCAAATGATCATTTACCATTTTCCAGGCTGCCCAGCCAATCCAGCAAGATGGGGGGATGCGAGCCGCATTCCAAGTTTTAGCTACCATCAATTTCCCCCCAAAATTTCTTGAGAGTCAGTCCAGCTCCTGGGGCGCTCGCCGGGTGTGTGCCGCGTCCCACGCCGTGCCAATCGCCCACCTCCCCGGGATAAAACAGCTCCGGTGGAGGCTCGGGATCCCCCTCGGCCGTGAATAGATGCTTCTGCCTCTGAACAGCTCACTTCCTACTACTTGTGTCACAGGGAATGAAAGATTGAATTGCCTAATATATGCGAGTGAACTTTCCGTGAACCCTTCCCAGGCTGCTAACCTTCAAATGACCCAAGCGGTCTGACATCACCAGCTCCCAGGATTCTCACACGCCTTCACAACTCCCAGCAGCCCTGCAAAAAAGCCAGGCAGGCGGGCGGGCAGGCAAAGGCGAGCCCCAGCCCAGCCGGAGTCGCCCCGCGGCCGCCGAGCGGGCGGGTGCGGACGGGGAGCGCAACTTACAAAAAGATCCAAAATAATAAAGTAATTAAAAAAAAAAACCAAACCAGAAAAACAACACAACAGCGAGGAGGAGGGGAAGGGGGTGGGAAGTAAAACAGCGGTGTTTTCAGCGGTTGTAGGGAAGAGGTTTTCAGCGGAGATTTTGAAAATTCCAGCTCAATTTGCTGAAAGTTCTGTGCCCCCCCCCCCCC
>VXBT01000229.1:438196-497848 GCA_013400235.1 Oriolus oriolus | reverse complement strand
GTCAGGCCCCATCCCTCCGCACCATCCATCCCTCACTCTGGCTCCTAAGTCGCCCAGCGTTCCATGGCTTCCCCGATGGGTCAGATTTGGCACTACCCAGGAGGGCTTGTCCCCACCACCGAGCCCAGGGCAGGAAGTAGCCGCACATCCCCTCTTCTCCCTCCCAGCCCCGCCGCCGCCGGGTCCTGCCTGTCTCTGATTAGCAGAGAGGGGCTGGGGCCGCTCGTGTGGCCCCGGAGGGGCTGTATCAGCTTTCAGAGGGCTAATGAGCCCCAGCTCCCCGGGAAGAGAGAAAGGCCACGAGCTAATCCATGGGGAACGAGACTCAGCCCATGGTGCTGAGCGGGGAGACCTCCCTAGGGCAGGCGGCCCCGGCCAAGCCCTCACAGCCACTCTGAAGGCAAGGGGCTGCTCCCACCCACTAAGGTCTGTGCTAAACCACACTGCCGAGAGCCCTCCCTCATGGCCCGAGTAGGTGTCAAAGCCTTCCCAAGTCTGTGGCCACGATGCCACAGCCATCCCTGCGCGGGCCCACCACTTTCATGAAGCCAGCAGAGAGCTCGATGCTTTCTAGGTAAATAACAACCTTCTCCAAAATCTTGCTCACTGAGAAAGACTCCATGGAGGCTTCCACCAGTCCTTATTCCTATGGACAATTTAAAAATTAAAAACAACACTCCCTCTGCCCCAGTGGAAAGGACATGAGCTCAATAACCACATGCATGCTTTCATTTTAAATGAATAAGCCAAGCCACCTCAGCCCCAGCAGTGAGCATCATCGAGGCGCAAGGCACACAGGAGCCTTGCTTCCCCACTCCAAAGCAAGCTCAGGTGCAGCAGCTAGAAAACGGAACACTTGATTATTGCCCATTTCTTGCAAAGCCCAAGATGGGAGTCGGGCAGAGAGGGGCACACTGAGCAGGCATGGCACACCACTGGCGACCGTAAAGAAATGCTGGAGAGAGACTCACCCTGGGACCTGCGCAGCCACTTTAATGGATGTGGTGTCCCCTCTCCACAAAAAGTCCTTTGATGAACCGAAAGCTCTCTGACAATGCCTGCAGATTGTATTAACAAAACTTTTCACACAGATTCAAGAATTAAAAAAAAAACAAACCCAAACCACAAAACAAATCCCCCACACAAGCACACGCACTTGTTCCCTGAAACTGATATACCCACATTGAAAACCAGCGGCCAGCAAAAAGACCTGCTGCAATCTGGAAGCGAATCCTTTTGAAGAGATTAAAACAAAAGCTTTTCTTAGCCTCCTTCCCCCCTCAACGGGAGAGCTGTAGTTGTCCCTGCAGCAGGCAGCCTCTCTTTCCCTCTTCCCTTCAGGCAGAAGTTACAAATGCTGGAGTTTAACAGCGTCTTTTTAAAGGACTTTTTAAGGACTTTCTCAGCCCTTTGGGGTGTCCTCCCCCAGCCTGAACTCCTGCAGTTGAAGAAGCCCCTGACACTCTCTAATCCAAAATTTATGCACAGCATACGCTTACTGAAAAAGCCATCCTTCAGGGAAAGCTTGTTTAAACTGTTTCAGCACAGCAAAACAGTGTTTGTTGCATTAAAATAGCCAAGTGGAAAAGTGGCTAAACTTTTTTTAAAAAAAAAAATCTTGGCTGGCTACATTGCTACAGTTTTGTTTGGAATAGCAAAGCTAAATTAAAAGACAGTTATTTTCTAACCAGACGACACAGGATGCACGAGAAATTTGGAATACGTAATGTATCACCACAAAAATAACTGGAAAGGATGACACAAAACACAGTATGTTTTTTTCAGTCTCCAATTTAGGGAGAAAACAGCTTTTTGTGGGGATCACGGTTCTTGGAACAGTTTAAGCTTATGCCAAGAAAAACATGTTGCTCATGTGAGTTAAAAGTAAACAGAATCAGACAAGCAGAAATACAGTTATGTTTATCCCATTAGCAGTCTTATAATACCATATTCAAAAATAATATCTGTTGGTTTTACCTCAAAATGTAGAGTGGCAACTTCTGAAAGTAAATGTCGGGAAGTGATGCTTAAGTGTGTACAAACTGGAAAAAGACTGCTTTTTCTCACTGTACCCAAATGAGCCAGGTAGCTCATCATGCTTTATTACAAGTAATAGTTGCACTAATGCTTATATTTATTACTAAATGCACATGTAATTAAAAAATTCCTCGAATAGCCCAATAGTTTGCTCACTCACTATTTCTACAATACAATAATCTATGCATCTCTTATTTCACTTTGAAATAGCACAATACTTGTTTTTCTTCAACAGAGTATCAGGAAGAGCTACATTCATAAAATGGGGGGAATTTTCTATTTTAGATCAGGACTGGTAATAATTATTGTGCCTACTAATAGTCCTCTAGTTCAAATGCAATGAAACTTTAAGTATTGCCACATATGTTAAATGCCTACCCAGCACCCATAAAGGTGTGAGGAGGCAACAACTCTCCAATATCTTCGACTTTGTCCATGCAAAGAAATTGAGGTTTCACATCAGCACTTTGATCTGTTTTCTCTCAGACTGTGATAGCAGAAACTTTACAATAAACATATTCTTAACCATAAGTGAAATAAAAAGCACAAGTTCAAGTCAGAAATCTATTTCCTCTGGTGTTACTGTATATTTGTCAGTGTGACATAGCACATTTGAAACCCATAATCATAAAACAAAAATTTACAGCCAAGGTTTAGGGTCTACATCTGTTTCTCTGGTTTTTGTACTGCAATTACCCACTGGACAATTCAGAAAGCAGCACTATGAATCATGTACTGCACACATGGTTGTGCTGGTCACTTTTTCGTTAGTACAAGAGGCTGAGGATGCCATAATGTGCTTCACTGAGAGAGAGCGAGCATTAACTAGAATTAGGATGAGTGCACCAGGCTCTCTAATAAAAATGACTTTACTAGAAGCAACAGAGTACTTCTGGAACATTACAGGCATATTTATAGGATGGAAAAATTAGGAAGTGCATGCAGAAATTCTCCCCAGCTAAGTACCTCAGGGGAAGCAGACTTTTTTTTCTTTTGCATGCATTTTACTATTAATCAAATGTAGCACTCTCTTGAAACAGTTTTGACAGCAGAGTAAATGGTTACTAGTGAATGATGTGTGTGTTTAAGCAGTGAAAGCAGAGACAAAGTGATGTTTTCTTCTACTCCCTAGGCAAGAGCTGACACTAAGCTTGCTGCCTCAGCTTTGATACTCACAGATTCCTTTGTGTCAGTTGCTGGGAGAATCACTGGCAGTTCACAAACCCTGCCTCACACACAGGGGCTTTGATTTTTACCTCTTCATTGACGATAGATGTTAATATGAAACAGTACTTGCCTGCCTTGGCAGGTTTTTTTTTTTCCCCCTCCCCCCAACTGGTGATACAAATCTGAAAAATCTGAAAACCTGAATTCCCCCTTCACTACGTGTAGTTTTTAGTGTTGAAGGATGTTTTCTTCATGTCTCAAGCACATGAATGATGTCAAAAGATTATGGGGAAGAAAATCACTAGGTCACAAGAGAATGGCAGAATGTTTAAAACTCTAAGGTAGTCCTAGGAAATGGGCATCAACTGTGAGCAAGACTTGCCCTGAAGAAAATAAAACAGTAAAATTACTGGCATGAAATGGCACAAATGACATGGAAAAACATGAAATACAGTGAAATTAAGTAAAAAAGGGGTTTCTTCAGTCTGCTATACACTACTATGCACAACTTGCAATGACCGAAACAGGAATTTGCACTAACAGGAAGAATTATCTCAGGCCTGAAATATAACAGCAACTGGTGAAAGACAATTCAGTGCAGAGCAGTATTTTATTTTAGATGGGAAAAGCAGAGTTAGTCATCTCCAGACCCAGAACTCAGGCATGCAACCAGTCTGCAAATCACTTACTGATAAAGGCTTTTTGTCTGTTTTAATCAGTAGATATGTATTTGTAAATATGTCTTTAAAGCTGATTTCTTAAATTAAAGGCTATAAAAATAATTCATTTCCACAAAGCTGAGCATACAACCATCTTTCTTAGAATCCATACAATCCTTTGGCCTGGAGCCAGGGGAAGAGAACTGCCCTACATGATAAAACTGGAAGTGTATCTGACTCAGCAATCCATTTCTAAGAGTGACTGCTACTAGATCTTTCTAAGGAAAAAACAGGAATCCCTAGTGATTGGTGAAGTATAACTCGCCCATAGGTCCTCTAATAGCTTATTCTCCAACAGCAAATCACTTAAGCATTAAAGCATGAGATTTAATATCCCTTCCAAATTTGTTTTTGGTAATAGTCCTGATGTTCTAGATATTCATATATAGCCAATGTCTTTTTGGATTGTGATAAATCTGTAGCTCTGTGACACAGAAGCAGATAGTAAGTTATTAGGCTCTGAGATAAAGAAGAATAACTTAAAAAAACCCAAACCAAACAAAAAAAAACAACAAAAAACCCCACTGTAAAACTCATCCATGTTGCAAATAAAGGAGAGAGACCAAACTGCACCTTTTTGAGGCCCCAAAGGCTGATGGCTGCAGGCTCCTGAAAGGCTGGCAAAGAAGCAATGACATCATATGCATGAAGAGAGGACGACATGCATTTTTGAAGGATATAAAAAGAAAAAAACATTATTAGATTAAAAACTGGCTACATACTGAATCTACACTTGCTGTTTATAAGGATCCTGCAGTGCAAACACCACTGCTAAATGGTTGCCAGAAAAAAACAGAAGTGAGGAAAAAAAGGGTTTTTTTCATTTTGTTTTCTTTTTAAATGACTAGAAACTGCTGTTTCAAGGTTTAGCCAAGAAAGAGATTTTTACTGCTAGCCTATAAATCCCTCAAAACATAGAATTATAATGGAAATGCTGAGGTAACTGGAGTGCCATGCATGGCACTGACACATTGCATTATACAATCCAGGGAGAATGAAGGTTGGGAGATCTATAAAACCTAAGTAGAATCGAGATGTATGAAAGAGCAGAAGAGCAAGTAGAATATGTTGAATATTAAACTGCAGAGAATACTACTTCTAACCATAAAGTTTCCTATATGCTGAATATGCTTACGGTTGGCTGAAGGTGAAAGAGCACAGAGCTCCATTAAAACTAAAACAGAGATTCAAAAAGGCTGTTCAAGTAACTGCTTTGTTTCTGCCTTTTTTATGGAGGTAGAAAAAAGAAAGTTACCTAACAAAAGGATAGTATTTCCTGATGTTCTGATATCCTGAAAGGTGTCTCAGAATGTATAAATAAATAATGCTAGAACATGCAGAATAAATGGGAGTTCCAAACATAGGCCTTACCACCCTAGCTGTAACCAGAATCAGAATATAAATTAGGACAACTGTACTTCTTCTACAGGTTCACTAACGACAGCTTAAACTTGTGGTGAAAAGTTAGCCCTGATGGCTTTCTTCCAAAAAAAGACCAAAGTTACCAAGCAGTAACTGGAACTCCAGCTCAATACATACGCATATCCTAACAAAGACTAAACCTTACCTAAGCCCTATTTCATTTAAGACAGACTTAAGCACTGCTGACAAGGACAACCCATACAGAGGGAACCCAGAGGCCTGAGATGGCTGAAACACACTTGAGAGGAGCGCTGGTCAGCTAAAGCCCAGTGCAGATTGGACTGGATTATGCCATGAATGTAAACTGCAATAGATCCACGCTCGGCAGTGTGACGTGTATTCATGTCAGTCCAGTTCCCACTTAGCTAGTTCCCAAACCTACATCAAACACTAAAAGAACAATCCAGTATCCTATCTGTGGGCATCTCAGAAAGTACAATGAAAGGGTGACTGGAAAATGTGTTGGCATAGCTACCTGCCTAGCAGGGGTAATGACAGCAATGACAATGTGGTGACATCGCCTGAAATCTGCTGGTAATGATGGTCATCATGCCAACAACTCTGCTCTGCCTGTTGCCCTAATGCACTGTACTTTCACACCTTTGTTTCTGTCATGCAGATGTGCTTGCTGTTTGGGAACAGCCTGAGTAAATTTTTGCTGTAAATGAGGTAGAATTACCCAGAAACTGAGGTATATATTTAGTAAATTGGTGTCTGGTTTCTGTTGTAGAACATGTGCCATCAATAATGTGTGAATTAACTGAGGGCACGTGTCCTCTGAGGGACATTGTTATCACTGTAACTTTAATGATGTAGCCTGAAAAGTAAACTTTACAAACGGGGTCAGTTTTACAAGCATACAGGTTATCATAGTGTAACTACTGTTGAGCAGGTGAGGGATTCTGTATATTCCTTTTATACTACAGTAACTGTCTGTGACTGGGCTGTGACAGGTAACACTCTTTCAGAAAGGAACAACTGCTTTCTCACCCTACATTGTTATACCAATGTAACATTCAAACATAGATGAGATCTCAGGAAAAGTCAGGCTGGGCTGGACCTCACTTGCATTCAGAACAAGCAAAAGGCAAAGGCACCATCAATGACGTCCAGTCTGAAATGTTCACAAGATGTTTCCTGGTTTTCAAACTCTGCTAGAATATACTTATCAAATTGTTCTTCAGTGCATTCCTCAAATTCTACTTGACTTCTGCAATTTAAGCCAACAAAGAAAAATTTGCGTAGTCTCAAGCTGCTTCACTAAGCTAGTCCCACATGATTAAATAGACCTGCAAATTCCCATAGCCTCAGACTGCAAGATCTCATATTGGACCACAGAAGGGATTGAATGCCCACATATATTAAGTCCATGTTCAGGCAATCACAACTGACACACATGCTTTCATCAAAGACAACTTACAGAGCTGGGGTGCAGTTAGATATTGCGGTGGTGAACAGCATACTGCCCCAAGCTTTGTGCAGTATCATGGATTTTTTTGCCCTTTTGGGACCTTTAGTAGTGGAGGACATGCAAGGTGTTCTCTAAGCGTGTGGTGGTCCCTCAGCATATCAGGCTTGACAGATCTATAAAACTATTGAATTGGTTTTGCATAAACTAGACCAAAAACTCTTCATTTGGGTATCTTAAGCCTTCTTCTGACTGAACAATCCTGCACAGACCTTGTCACTACACTGTAAAAAACCCATTTCTTCCAATCCAATCACAGTTTTGGGCAAGCATCATCACGAACAGGCTTCTCATTCATGCGGCACTGATCTTCGATGTATTGTTATCAGACTGTTAGAAAAACAGACTTACTCAACTTCATATGGAGACATGAGAAGAAAAAGGAGTGGAAGGATATTCTATCCTTTGCCAAATGGCTTTCTCACCCTTACTGCATCCATCCATTCTGTCTTTGGCAAGAAATATGCCAAAGGATACACCAGAAGACAGGGTTGTGGCCAAGCTCTTTCAAAGAATTATCAAAATTGATGGATGGGTAAAGTAAGCCTGAATCTATAGAAGCTTTAGTAGCAAGAATGAGGCATGTGCACATTCCCAATCCTGAGAGATGTGCTGTAGTTCTCCATAAAATGCAGAGCAAGTTGTTATCTACAATCAGATCTTAAATGACAAGTTGGTGCACATATGTCAATTAAAACCTTAAGAAAGTTAAAGGTCCACCTGCTGGACTCTTACATTTGTCTAAAAATTGTTAGGGGTTTTTCTCTTTTTTAAAACACACTTACTAAGAGCAGAAGTGCACACCACTGATACTAAAGCCCATTCTGCTAGCTGAACAATGCAGGAACATTATGTCACTCGGAGGTAGGACTTCACAAGCATGCAAGAAAGGCTAAGAGCTTAGCCAACACAAATTATCAGACAGAACCTCACTGGAAAAAATGAGGCACAAAGATCTAAGTGAAGTGTAAAACTTACTGAGACTTGAACGACATGTTGACAGATACCACTCCACTCTCTTGCTTCCTATCAGAACCCAACAGCCAAAGCAGAGATTCCTAAGCAGTGTTTTTACAGGCTAGGCTTAGTCTCTCCCTCATCTTATCAGTAGCCTTCAAAGGGACTGTGGGTGGATCTCCTCCAGGAAAAAAAGAAAAAAAAAAAAACCCAAACCAACAAAAAAACCCTCAGAAGTGCCACCTCTTCCATACAAATATATTGGCGCAACCACAGAGGCTTTGCTTGAGCTGAGAAAACACACCTGGCTCTTCTAAAGGAGAAATTAAAGAATTCATGCTTCAGCCCTCAAGCCTTGAGTGGCCTTAGAGAAGAGGAATAGCTAAGGAGAGAGTCTAATCAGGATGCAGGGAAAATCAATACTGGCTTCTTGAAATGCCTTAGGCAGGAAGGAACAGTTTACGGTTGAGACATTTTTCTGCTCTTTCTGCACAAGAAAATGTGCTGAAGACTGAGTGCACAGGTGAGAACACAAAGGTAGGAGAAGGCTTTCAGGAAGACTAAAAGCGATGCAAAACATGTTATACCCTAAAGTTCTTTGGGAAATCTTATCTTTTAAAAGTTTCCTGGTTTTGGTGCATAAGAGATCTTTCTACACACCACTCAAAGTTGTCCACAGTAACATTTTCAGGGATAAAAGCACACCATTGTACTGTTATTTTCTGACTTTGGTGTGCAATACAATTATTTAAGACTCAGTGGGAGAGTATGAAAGGAACAGGAGTGTAATTCCAGTTCAGGAAAAACTCCAATAACTGACAACAAGTAAGAAACAGAAGATAGATGCATTGTATTGTAGGGGTGAGTCCCATTGGCTGGAAACCCTGACTCTCCCAGCAGGACTCAGTTACATAGCAACTCCTGAGGGCAGATTAACCCTTTCCTAGTTAACATATCTGGAATGATTCAAGAGACCTTTTCCTTCTCCTGCTGCAGAATAACTTCATAGGTTTGCAAAAATGGTTTGGAAAAAAAAATGAGTCGAATGCTACCAGGGTAAAAGCAAAGCTATCTGACTCACCACAGGATACTGATGGTACAATGAACAGAGAATGCAGGGAGTTCATATCGGTCTAAATGGCATTTTATATCCTCAGGTGTTGTGACATATGCAAAACATAAAATGTATTTCTCATAAAATAGTTAATGCACAGTCTGTGGGGACCCTATCCAGACTGCATTTATCAAGTACCAATGGTCTTTCTCACCCATATTCTGCCCACTCATTGACTTCTGTCTACTGAAGAATTAAAGAGTCCTCAGCTGGCATAGGCAGTACTTAATTAATCTAAAAAAAGAATTTTTCACCATCAGAGAATGTGTTACTTTCAGTCAGAATTGTGCAGGTTGATTACTGTAAACTCTGAAATAACTCCTGCACATCTTATAATACTAGTTGTTTTTCTTCTACCAGTCCTTTCTAATTACTGGCATCAAGTAATTTGCTGAATTTGGGAATCTCTATTTATTTCATCACAGCAATTTCCCTATTTTGTTTTTAGAACTGCATTACACTTCTGTGTATACACATCAAATGTAAGCACAAATAGTGTATACAAATAGCATAGTACTATTCATGTTCTTCTGGTTATCAGAAATAAAGTTCGAATCTAAAAAAATCAAAATCTAAGACAAAGACTCCTAAAGCTCTCTATTTTTAAAATGTTAGATTTCAGCTACATTAGTTTTCTCCCTTGTAAGAGAGTGAGGTGGTCCCTGGGGACCAGGAAGGGCATATGTCCACACTCAGGGTGTGGTCACACTTCACTGCTGTAAGCCACAGCTGCACAGTGTTAGGAAAAAGGAGCTACTAAGTTTCCAGATGAGAAAATAAGAGATCAGGCTGATGTGATATTACACTTACATGTGACTGTCTTCTGGTTACAATAAGTGAGATCTGTCTATTTCCTCTTTTCTTTCCTTTTACAGGCAAAATTGGACTCATGGTAGAATGGGTATTAAACAGTGCTTGGAAAGGCAGGCACCAGTGACACTGCTCCATTTCAGACAAGCAGGGTAAGACTACACATTTCCTTTCCTCTGGAAGACCCAAAGACACTCTTAGCTGAAGGTTCAGAAGAGAAAAGCCTTGAACCAGGCCATCTTCTGCTCCTCTTCCCCCACCCATCATTCTCACACATGGACACAGCAGGTCCTGTAACACACACCTCCCACCAACATCACTTCATGAAGTAAAATCGCTGCTCAATAGCAGCTCCTCGGCTCCCATTCAGACCAGTCAGAAGAAACCACAATCCTGTTAAAGCTTCTTCTTTTCTTAGCTGCTTTTAAAAAAAATGGTAACTTTTGTGTGTTACTGAAAGGACTATCTACATGTTTGAGATATGCCTTGCTTTTCTAAACATTTCATACTCTAAAAGTTCATCTGCACTTTCTTTCTATGGTTCTCATAGATCACTTGCAAATCCAGACGGGATAAAATGATATAATTTAAAATTCTATTTATTATTTAATTTGGCTTCTTGTGTGATATCTTGAAAACTCATCTTGAATTACTTAGCTGCTGACTTTCATAAAACTAGGAGTATCAGTATAGTGGGTGGGAGATTAGTACAAATAGAGGTAGTTCAGAAATACTTGGTGAACTGAAAATTAATTAGGAAGAATCAATTTAATTTCTTACTATGGAGTTTTTTTAAAAGTTCATATTTTGCTATCATTATTCACCTAAAACCATCACTGACACCACCGGAAATGTAGCCTCTAAAACGGTAAAACCTGAAGGACCAAGTTCAACATGCTTATGTTCTGCTGAAAGTACTTTTTCATATAAATGCCAACACACACCTATCAAATATTTGTGTTCTTCATTAAACTAATGCCTCCCTGCACCATAAACAAGATGGTGCAAAATATAGGTGTATTCCCATGTCCTCCTACTAAGGTAGGTGATATCAAAATAAATTTGCAACCATATCATTATATCAATCTCCAGTATTACTGCATCAGTACTATAACCATAATTAACTAGCTGCAGGTCAGATTTCTAATAAATCTTTAGAAATTAAATGTACAATTTGTCAAAACCACATGTCTTCATAAATTGATTATTCAGAATTTAGAAGCTTTTTAATTAGGAAGAAATTTATGCAATACCATGTGTAATAATTACGAATCAGCTCTTCTGTGATATTTTTGTACATCAGCAAAAATTAAAACATTGGAAAACATTACCAGGTCATTGCAGTATTTCAATGTCAAAAGAAACACATAGTTTAAATGTAGAGGTTAAAGATATTTTCCCGTATCTTTTACATCTTATATAGCTTTATGATCTCAGAACTGCAATCATTAACCAAATACAAAATCAATGAGAAAAAGATCTAATCTGACCATTTTCAAGTGCAGAGTCACTAAAAATGATTTATGCCACTGTAACACTTTTTTTCCATGGCTCTGTAGTTTTACTAAACAGCATATATTCTAAGTCAAACTTGCATTTTATGCTACACTAAACAGTATTTTGCCTCTCTCGTCCCTTCCAGCTAAGTTTAAAACATTAAAAACATCACCTTTATAACAAGCGCCAAGATGAGGGGTACAACCCTGGCTGCCAAACAGAAAACTAGAGAAAAAGAAAGTTAAGTGATATTCGTTCACAGCACACAAGAAGCAAAAAATTGTACCCCAGCTCCCCTCCTCTCCCCTCCCGTGCTTTCACCACGGGCCTATTCAAACTCTGCACCCCCACAAGGGCTCTGGGTACTTCTATCAACATTTCATAGGAGAAGATTTTTTTTGACAGAGAACACAAAAGCTGCTTTGTGTGAAGTCTGGACACTTTTTTTCTACCTAATAAAAACATGAATAGAAGTGGGACCTCAGCAAGCATATGGCAGAAAGTCTGGACTAACTGAAAAAAAGGGGCCTAGAAGAGTTTGCTCTCTGTCATTCCCCACCGTGTTTACTGTTGAATGTATATGGTGTAAATAAGGAGTATGCAGAGCGGGCCATAATGGAACATTGTTTATGTGCACATCCTGGCAAATGCATATACAGCATGGAGACTATTTCCAAGCAGCACATAAACACAAAAGGGGAGTGATGACAAACAAGTATTCCAAGGCAAGAAAAATGTTATTCCATATACAAACCAAACAAACTAAAGTGGTTTCTCCCCTGCTAGGATCCAACTGGCAGATCTCAGCTGCACACACTATGTAGCTGTTAAAGAAATGAGAGACATTCCAGGCTTACTGGTTGGCTTTCTTTTTCTTAAGAGACCTTATTATGCTCCCAATATTAAAAACAAAAACACAGTCAATATTTTATTTTACTCTCTTGCAAAAACACAACAAAACAAAACAGCCCTTTCTTTTGGCCTGATTAAGAGCTGGGGAGATAGAGCTGATGCCAAGAAAACACCGTAAGGAATTAAGTCACAGCTTTTCTCTTTTGAGCTCCCACTGAAAGATACAGAGATGGTTCTTTCTTCTGCAGGTCTCTCCAACAAACCTATTACCTGGCTTTAGGAAGTGACACCGGTGTGACAATAACTTAGAGCTCCTGGCAGAATTTTTTTCCTTTTAATCATTACTCATAAAAAAGAAGAGGTTTCAGAAAATCCAAGTCCCTGCAATTTCAAGATAGCAAACCAGGGGATGAACCGTTTTTTGTGTGCTTACTTCTGGAGAACAGAGTATCGTGCTTTGACAGCTGCTATGTAAATAAATGGGTGTAATTTTATTCCTTTAAAACTAACTTCAAACACATACCCAGCTAAAGGAGGAAGAAAAGATGACAAGTAGGAAAACAGACAGTAGAGTGACAACAAGAACCACAGAAAGTCAACTGATAAAGCAGAGCTTTTAAAATAATTAATAGGCCTTTTTAGGATATTAGACACTGGAAGCTAGCAGCTTTAGTAGGAGATCATAGGAGGTCCAGAACAAAAATACTTTGTGATGTCCTTCACAGAAATGCAGAGCCAACCTGTGATGTTATACTATTTTAAGATACTCAGAGTGTGCCTCACTTTCTCCAAAGCTCTAGACACGGATTCAACAAACATGAAATAAAAATGCAGAACTGGGACCTGCACCTACACGTAAGATTTCTGGTAGTTTGTCAAAACCTGGATGCAAATGTCCCATGCTCTGCTTTTATGAACTCTTGGAACTTAGGTGCATCACTCAAGTGATAGAGCCCATGCTGGGAATACTTGTAGCACCTCTACAATATACAGACAGTCCTTTATGGAATCACATTATTCTTTGATTTTCCTTTTTTCAGGTATCACTTGAAGAGACCAAAAGAATCCTCGCAAAGTCTCTTGCTGGTGACTGGTTTAACATTAATACTTTTCAATTAAAATCACACTTTAGGATCCAAAGGAGGCATATTTAATTTTTTTTTTTTTAAATTACCCTTGAATGCACACCTACCTCATCCCAACATGACCTTACGCACACCCACTGTTTGGATTTCTGTTCAGCTGCTTGCAGACTTGTACAGAGCCTTCACTGTGCTTCACAAAACAACACATTTCTCATAATTACTCTTGGTTGCATGGACCACTTACAGCACGGTGACAGGGAGGGTGCACACCAATGCCCAGTACAAGCTCCCATGCTCCTGAGACCAGTGAAAACACTCTTGAGACCAGCTTTGTATTCCTTACTAGCTGTTGTCCAAGCTGTGCAATCTTATACATTGCTGTTTACTAGAAGACTACATAAAAACTAGTATTCTTTATATACTCCTCCCATCCCCCCTTTAAATTAAAATTGAGTTGTTATTTTAACCCTACTCAAGTATGCAATATAGTGATGACTGTAAATCTTTACGATCACAAAATCCCTTTGATTTATCCCTTAGTTTACTAGCTTTAACAAACATAATCCTAAAAACAATACAGAGGAAGATCTTACAGGCCTTCAAATGGTGGAGAGGGAGCAGGGAATGACTATATAAGTGAAGCTACAGCTTCAGGGCTCATGACTTTCCTGTTGGAAGGCTTTCTGAATGCTGCTAATAAGGTCCTGCCAGTGGAACCAGAAGAATATCTTCATAAAAAAAGGCCTTCAGTGTGGGAAGATACAATTTTCCCGAAAATTTTTAATAAAAAGCTAATAGATGTGGGACCTAATCTAACAACAGACATAAGTATGTCTGAATACATAGGAAAACATGAATATTATTAAAGGTGGCAAGTCCATCCTGCCTACCCCCCACCTCCAGATCTGTAGTCACGAACATGAGCATGTTCAAAGCTTATGTGAAGATACCAGACCTAGCTCTCCACTATTAGGGACCATATGGCAACAGCCAGTTAAGCACACAAAAAAAATTATTTCTTTTTCTTCTCAGTATTCCACGCCGTGACAGCCAGAAGAAAATACATGGATATTTATGTTTGCAAAGGAAAGCAAAGTATACCTGCATTGTCAATCAGCCTTGGCCTTATCCAAGATGCAGCCACCACCCTGAGTCACAACTGATCCTCTGAACATTTTGGGAACCTGTATTAAACCAACATTTTAGCACTAAGGGTCTATGCACAGGCATGGCAATTCCTTTTGACTGTACCTACACTCATAAATACAATGGGCCAGAGCTCAGTTCCAGCCCTGAGGCTCAGCTTGCACCCAAAGCATCTCCCACTACATTACAGCATTGGCTTGGGGTTCCCTGCGGAGACAGCTCCTCGTTTACTGGCCCCTGATCCATGCCTGGCATTGCTGGGGAGAGGAGGCCTGTGTGCTACCTGTCAGTATGGACAACTCACAGGACATGACCTCAGCGCATGCCCTGACCCCGCTTGTTTTTCTGATAGCCTTTGAACCCCTGCAGTTCACTCTATCCAGCAATATGGGCAGGAACCAAGCAAGTCTAAGAGCTTCCTATGGCTTTTGCTGACTCTCAGGACAATTCAGCACATTCTGGTGGAGAAAGAGCCCATGTGAGTAGGTGTCAGACTTCAAGCCCATGAGAAGTTCCTGAAAACAGGAATTGCAACAGGCACTGTCTTTTCAAGCATCATTGCTAGCAGAGGGCTGGAGTCCTTCCATGAGTGCTCTTTGCTGTCTCTGGAGCTTCCTGGTTTGGGGAAGAGCTGCCTCCACTTGGCTAGCAATACTTATGCAACATTTTTATACTCTCACTGGACCCACACAAGAAATCTGATCAACTACCTTCAGGAACCATCCAAAATCTTTGGAAGCTTCCAGCTGGCTCACCTGCTTGTCCATCTTGGGTAATCATATATCTTATATAACATCCCCTTACTAAAAAACACAGAATTTTTATGGGTTTTTGTACTGCCTAATATTTAATATATACAATAAGTCAGTGCCTTCAGTGACATCATCCTCTTGAGCTGAGATATGGAGATGGAGATGTATCTGACAAAAGAGGGAAAAGAGATCTCTATGTTTTTCTCTCCTGCATCTATCTCCCAAATGGGCTTGGCGTAGGTAGGAGTGATGTAATGCTTCTTTAGAAGACATTCTTAAATGGACAAAAATTCGGAAAATATCCCTTGAACACACCAAGAGGACAGTTTATCCCATGGGAATTCTGGTCACCTATCTGGAGTTTAACTGCAACCACAACATGTCTCTTAATGCTGGCACTGGCACATGAAACTGGAGGTGTGCTTGCTGGTCACTTAGATTTCATTAGTACAATGAAGCTTTTACTGGTTTGTTATTAGTGAGAAGAGAAAGTGCCATCCTGGTCAGTTAAAATTGCTATGCTTCCCCTAAGTGTAAAATCTGGTGTTGAGCCAACCCAGATGCCCAAACTTATCATACCAACAACAAATTCCCTTCTGGGAGGAACCTACCCTACCTTCTCAGTAGTTTGGTCCCAATTTGTCTATTTATTAGCTAGTCATCATAGCCATCATTACCCTTGCCCCTGCCTAGCTGAAAGAATTTTAGCCAAAAAGGCGACTGTTTAGTGTGTCTAGTAGGCACTACGCACTGCTTACCCACCCCAGAGATCCACTGTCAACACGGAGACAGGACTACTTCCAGGATGAGGGTGTTGGTCACCTAGCCAAGATGCCAGGAGGGAAGGGACACTCAGCAGGTGTCATGAAGGCCAGCCTCCCAGCCAAGGAGCCAAGGCCAGCCAGTCCTTGTCCTGGAACCCCCAGGGACAAGGCAGGCGACAGCGCCACACAATGGACTGGCACAGAGCTGAGCATTATGGCCAAGGGATGGAAATCCTCTCAGCGATCTCACCCAAAAGTAGGAACCACTGGAAAGCCAACTTCAGTGCACATCTGCTAGTCACAGAGGAAGAAGCTGGCACAACGAGACACGATTGTGTAGCTTTCCGTAAAGGGGACTTTCAATAGCAAAATCTCTAGACCTTAATCTGTCAGAGGCACAGTGCTATTGCAGCTTCCTTATCTTCAACAGGGTTTGATCATGTTCAGCACATTAAAATGAGACCACCTCTTAGTGAACAGGGCTGACGGGAAATACTTTATCACTAAATAGAACCGTTTAAAATCAGACGGTTCTGGAGGTTGACAATCCAGGATTAAACAGCCTACTGAGCTAATCATGCTGCTCCTAGGGCAGAAACTATGAAAGAAATAAGACACTTAAGCAAAAAATTGACATATTTTGCAGAGGAATAAGATGGAGTTATTGAGCAGAACTTTTTTTTTAAGCATTTCTGTGAACTCAATTCTGATCTCAAAATATATAATCTGTTGGGTCTACATGACATTTCCACTGCTGATAAACTATGTTCAAATATATCAGGCAGAGGATGGCCTACTTCTTTAAAGTTCTAACTGCCAATTTTAACGGATGGCTAGTAACAAAATTTGCAATCCAGTGTTAGGGGAAAAGAGCCTAGACAGAATTATATGAGAAAGAACAAATTCTATATAAAGCATTTTCCTTAACTATTTATGCTTTAAATTCATGCCTTCAAAGCCAAGTGCATGCCACTGGAGTGAAGGATTTAACAGCTGTGAGTTTCTGCTGTTTTTAAGAGTTAGGGATACTGGGATTGCTCAGTCTATAGAGAAGTCAGTGTAGTTGGAAAAGTGGATGAACAAACATCTTTATTGCCACAGCAAACAAAACTTGATACTGATTTTTCTTAACCATACTGCAGATGTCACAAAAAGCTACATAGATGTAAATCCACTGGAAATAATAGTTACTCTGAATTGCTGCTGGTCAAATATAGCAGAATTTGTCATGACAGGAAGGCACAAATAAAACTCCGCAATTGCATTTATGAAAGAAAATAGTAACATAATATATTCTTTACTTAAGAACCCTATGAAATATTTAAACACTGACATAAACTAGTTTTCCTATGAAAAATTTGTTGCTGAATTTTCAGGACTACAAACATTCTGCGAGTAGGCTTTCAGATAGTATGATGTAGTATTAGTATGAATTTGGGCCAGCATTTTCAAACCGAACATTTAAAGCTAAGATAAATATCTTTTTACGTGCCAAGTATTTATGGTTCACAGATATGCTGCTAATGACTGAGTCAGGAAGGACCAATCCACTCCAGCAGTGAATTTTAGGGATGCAACTCCTGCCTGCATCAAATTAAGGTAACTATGCTGCTGATCCACAATCACAACATGAAAAGCCAAAGGTCTCTAAAAATACTCAGTCTCATATAGGTGGAAACAGAGTACAAAGTCTGGTCAGTAACTTGGGGGCTAGACTGATCCTATCATCAGTATAATTTTTTTCATGAAACCTTTATGATTAAAAAAAGTAGTATCAACTCACAAAATACATGGCAGCGTTAGAAGTTAAGAAAAAGGGCATAAATCACATTTGAGCCAGAGGTAAATAAGTACAGTGAGAAGCAGTGCTTTTTGTTGTTTTAGTTTTTGGTTTTGGACAGCTTTATTTATACACAGGATGAAAAAACACTGCAGAAAGTTTTAACATAAGCAGGTTTTTAAGGTGATCTCTATCCACTACAAAAGGAATTTACATTTCCATTATCAGTCTTAAATCTTTCCTGAGAGTCTGAAGGCCAAAGTAAGTTTCTAATCTCAGCCACTGTCTACACGACCCATTCAAAAAGAAACCCTCAAAGCTCAGGCTCCTTAAATCAGCTCCATTTGGTGCAAGGCTGGCTTTCCTGCTTGTTTGCTTTTGGCCTTCCTGCGTATTGGTTCAGGACTTAGGGCCGAGCTCAGCTGCAGAGATAATGCAAAATCAGAACAATTCTTTTCCTCTGGCTGCCAAGGAAATCCCTGCTTTAGATTAGAAAATAACTAATGATTGTGTGTCCCTGTATGCTTTGGAGTAGGGCCCCTTATTTTATCTACATGGCAGCTACCTGTCAACGTGTGGTGCTTGGAGTAGCGCACTGGGAGTTCATACACACCAAGACTATCTAAACAGACCATTAAGTGCTAGTAAAGTAACACATGTGAACGACAGGTCAATAAATTTTAAACAACTTATGTTCACTGCAAAGACCTGGCTGTTTTAGAACAAGCTGTGTTTACATAAAATCAATTTTTACAAGCATCTAAATAATTAGGGAATATACTGCAATAATAATTATATTCTAAGTTCGATATAATAGTTCCAAACAAATTCAACTTATCACTTGCTTGTTTACACAATTCCTCCCCCCTCCCTTCCCAGGTCTGGCTTCTTAAATAACTCCTCCTCTTTACAGAAGATGTTCAAATTCCAACTTCTGTCCAAATGAGAAAGAGCTGTTACTTTTTCTACTAATGTGCCCTGATGCTCATCCCACTGCATATGTATGTGCAAAATGACTGAGAGGTCAATAAATCACAATTCTAACCTATGTTGTTATTTTAGCCCCTCTAACAGTATTTGCCAATATTTGTTTAGAATCAGATTATTTACTCAGAGCAATCTATGCATTAACAGAAATTTAGAATTATCCAAATTCAATTTTGGATCAAAATTTCAAAAGCTTTCGATTAAATGGTGGTTGAGATCTCAACTTCCTGTTCTTTATACAATATCAGTCTATTAATTTAAAAGCTGCATATGCGTACTCAAATAAACATACACACATGCCACATGCGCTCACACCCAATTGCAAGTAGATGGCAAATAAAAGAACCCAAATTTCACAATAAAGACTAAACGTTATCCATAGCTGCAATGGCAAAGACACTGGCAAACTGATTTACAGGGCTGAGTTTCCACTTCGTTTTTGTTGCTTTTCAGCTACAGGCAAAAGAATTTAGCATGTTGTGAGCGCTATAAATTCACATTTGCCACAAGAACCCATGATGCCATCTGTTCCCTGGAGCGTTTACATAAAGTATGCCAATGCAAACCATCTGCAAACTGTTCTTGCATGCGAATTCTTGTGATAATGCAATGTGGTACATTTGCAATTTCAAGCAAAGACCACTTGAGCTTCTTTGTAATTGCCATGCTTAACTCAGATGTTCTATAGAAACCTCTTTAGAGCAGGATTGTGGGGTATTTTGTCGGTGGTTTTGCTGAAGTCCTTGATGTTAACTCTTTACCATTGTTTTCAGGTTTCATTACTGAAAGATAATGGTGCACCTTAAGGTAAGGGTGAAAGGAGGGAACAAAGAGAAGTGGGACATCCTCCATTCCTTTGAGCCAAGGACTTTTAAACAAACTTACAGCCTTTTGGAAACAAGAGAGCAAGACCTTTGCTACTTTTATTAAGCACTGGATTATATGAACTGTGGGTTTGCAAAGCACTGCAGTTTTTTTCTATCCACTGTAGAATTATATCTCAGTTTCTCCTTTTCACAACCCACATCTTTTTTCTTCTTGCTATTTTAAAAAATTGATGGGAAACAAAATGCTTATGAATGACATGCTGATATTTACTGATATTTTGAGCAGCAGTGGAAATTTTCTGAAATAGTAACAGTGGAAAAGATACACACACACACACACACACACACACACACACACTGCACTCCCCCCAACAGCAGAAATCCCTGCAGATCCCCCAGCAGTTGGGGACCTGGTTAACTCTTGCTAAACAGATGAGCCTCTAAACCATTTTCTAGGTTTCTCCAGTTGGTATCTAAAT
Source organism: Oriolus oriolus (assembly GCA_013400235.1). Classification (NCBI taxonomy): domain Eukaryota; kingdom Metazoa; phylum Chordata; class Aves; order Passeriformes; family Corvidae; genus Oriolus; species Oriolus oriolus. The sequence continues at coordinate 477,985 of VXBT01000229.1, read as the reverse complement.
TTTAAATAACCATTTCTCTCCCCACACAGTGAATTCAAAGGTAGAATTCCCTATCTTGGATCAAACTAGCTATGGTGAGTAATCTGTGTGTTCTGCTTCCTTTTCTGATTTGCCATTAAAAGGAGTGGCCAGTATCACCACTTAGTCATATTTCTTTACGTAGCACAATTTCACACTTCTGCTGCTACTCTATATAACATAACTTCGCTCTTCCCTACTACTCAAACATGCCTTTAGTAAAAGGCACTCAGGAAAACAAAGATCTGGCGGAGCGCTTGGGTGTCACCCCTCCATTAGCCAGCCTGACACATGCGACACACCCGGGCTGCCACCACTCTCCAGCTATGAGCCCAGCTGACTCCAGTGCATTAGCTGATGGTTGAAGAGTGTATTATAGACTGACTGTAGAAACCATTAGCAATACTTAAAAGATCCAATCAGCTTGTAATTTGGCTCAGTGTGCACTTTGCTCTATGAAAATGACAGTCGGAATCTTCCCCACTCTGTGAGTGTTACTACTGGGAAGTTTCTCTTGACAGCTATCCCCATACACCAGCCTTAAACTAAATCCTAGTAAAACTAGTTCTGAGATTTTAATTTCTATCACTCATTCACTCCAGACAATGTTAAACATTGTGAAGGGTGACATATATGATATAATTAACTATGACAGAGAGTTTTCATTTGTTTACATGCAGAGGCTTTATTTTCCACTCTGTTGTTTCTAGTAAAGAAAGAAGCAAGCAAGCACTGACATATATGGTGCACATCACATCCCTCCCAACATTTCTACAGCCAGTGAATGCCAATTTTTAGTGCTAAATCTGCCTTTCTTCGACAAGCCTGGTTCCTAGCTCCCTCCTGAGCCTCTGGGACTAATACTCACCCCAGGCTGTTTTCCAGAGTGGGTTGTGTCATGCTTTGTTGGGAGTTTTCAGCACACTTAAAATTTATGCAAAAGAAAAAAAGAGATGATCAAAGTAGCAGGAATACCTGAGCTTCTCTGCCTGTGGTAGCTCACTTTCACTGAGCAAGCCCCAACAGCATCTGTCACTAAAGCAATGGATTGTTTTGCTCAGACATCTGTGGGTCACATTATTTCACAAGGCTGCAGCAAGAGGGGAAAGTAAAACTGAGGCAGGTTATTAATCACTTACTGTTTCCTGTACGACACAGAGGAAATAATCAAGCAGTATAGTGGGTTATAAAGGGAGATTCCTGAGAAACAAAAATACGCACTTCATTTGAGGCATTGCAGGAGGCCGTGTGATAGAGGCGGATTCAGTTTGTGGAAATTTGGCTTTATTTTATTTATGAGATTAAGTAACTGACAACAGCTGCCACATCTAAATGAGGGTATGATGGCATTCACCCAGCAACTGAGAAGAGCAGCGCTTTGGATTTACAAGTCTTCTCCATTCATATCCAAAAAGCACAGGGTTTGCAGGGTGGAACAAGCCCAAACTACTCTCAGTGATATTACACGACCAGATCTGGAGGGAACTTGCCCCATATAAATTAATGCCAGCCTTAACAAGAATAACTTTGATTCATCGATATATGCAGCTGTGTCCTCACTGGGGAGTTTTCTGGCTACATATGATTTTATACATCTGTCAGCTTTAAATCAGGGATCCAAATATAGACTGCAGCATGCCAGAACACTTTGTCAATTTGTCCCTTTCCCTTGGGCCTATAAAGCACTAAATGGGCAGAGACTCATCAGTGAGGGATCAAGCCCTGATCCTACCCGCACCCCACAGTCCTGTTAACCTCAGCAGTGCAAAATGGAAGTCAAAGGAAACAAAGCTGCACCCAATTTTTAAAGTATCTCCCCCAGCCCCCTGCCCCAAATTATCAATCTACAGCAGATTGGATTTTTTTTCCCATTTTTCATCCTGCAACGCAAATGTGCGGGCAGTTTCCTGCCAGCTAGTAGTGTGAAAAGTCAAAGCGTACACAGCATCAGCAACGATGAACACCAAACCGAATTAGACCATTTTCTGAATCATCATTCCTGTGATGAATAAGGAAAGTAAAACTTCCTTTGAAGAATTTTCTAAAGCTACACTGAAGTAATCACCCAAAACACAGCAGAGGTGGCTCACATGGAAGGATATGGGGGCAGTGTTCTGAGGTTTTGTGGGGATTCTAGCTACATTAAGAGAACAAGGCTTAGGACTGCTACCTTTGGTAATTTATACAAGTTATTTCTAATACTGACCTATTCTTCTGTTACACTTGCAGGACAACAAAAACTGGTCCCTGTTTCTGCTCTTCCCATGAATTTCCAAAGGAAAAAGACAGTATTCAAAATCAGGAGTGGCCATGCTGGCAGATGAAGATGCTGCTATAGCATCTTGGCAGTTCAATACCAAGTGAGTTAAATAAAAATAAAATTAAAAATTAGCCAGTTTAAGCAGTATCAGCTGCAGGTAACAGTGATATTCACAGTAAAAAAAAAGTCTCGCATTTCACTAATATTATTGTTATTAGTATTGATGGACCAAACTCCTAGTAAATGCAAAAACCTCTGACATGGAACACCGCAATGCACAAAAAGCAACCCCCACACCAATTTTTTTTTTCTTTTTTTGTATTACTGAGCTTTATATTTCAGTCTTTAGAAATAGCTCAGTCATCAAAGACTGTGACCCCCATGAGGGCACTAATTGAGGACTGGATAGAGTTTCCCAGAGACTAACAGCCCAGGGTAGTGAGGCTGTGCTGCCCTGCTACGGTGCTGCTGCGAGGAATACATATATGACAAGACCTTTGGTCCGTAACTGTGATGGATACCAAGTTGCTACAGCAAATATTGCCCTGGATGACTGCCAAGGATTAATCTTTTGACAATTAGGAACTTGTTTCATTTTGCAGCACAAGCGAGGGTATGCCTTCACTAACCTAATCTCAGTTTGAGAGATGTCAAGCATATTCTTCAATATGAAATTAAAAGACAGGCTGTTTTATCTTCAAAAGAAGTGACTGGAACATTGAAAATCACTCTTAAATCTAACACTGGATATAGGATTAGACAAAGACTGACTGTGTTTCACTGATACATACAGCTTTCAATACCCTCTTGAAAATCACAGTTCTAAAAAAATCAAATGACAGAATCTGGTAGAAATTGTATTACTTTCTAGTGATCAAATTCTGTCCTTAGATGTACACGCATGGGGCTTCAATTTGACAGCAAGCCTGCATAACCAGAAAGCCTTCATCTGAGCACAGAATCTGACCCACAGATGCAGGAAAACATCTATGTTTGATGTAGCAGATTTCTATCCTTTTAGAAGAGTAGCATCTGGACCTGAAAGTATTTTAACACACTGAGACTGATGCATTTGACATATTGTAGTCTTGCTGAGTTCCTTCCTTTATTTGGAGATGATGAACTTGATAGCAGTCTGCATTACCAGGTGATTAATCAGTCACTTTTGTAAAGGTTATCTGTTAAAAATACATCTGATTAATTTGGTCCAATGACAGAAGAGGAGCTATAGATCCCTTACGGCTGACCCAGAGGCCATCACTGTATAACAATGGACAGGTTTCATTTATAACATGGTGAACACACCTGGAAATCTGCTTGTAATTAGAAAGTGATAATGAATCCATCTATCAAAAGGAAGCTGGTTTGTCAGCAGTTCTGGATGCAAACCCTGATATTTACTGTAAATCCCTCTGGCTTTCCCTGGGGAGTATAATTGTAAATATGAGTCTTCAGCACCTTAAACAGAGGTCTTTGCAGGTTCTGGTTTTAAGGAAGAGATTTTTCTTTTTGGTCGTTCATATTCTTGCTCTAACAGTGAGCAAAAGTGGCAAGTGATGAGTTACAGACATCAATCTTTTTCTTCAAACATTATTGTGTCTGTTTCAGCAGAGGAGAAAGATGCTTAGAGACTGACGATCTGAAAGACAAATGAGACCTGTACAAACGGAAAATGCTTGAGTGAAGCACAAGTACAACCGCCTGCAGGTAACAGAGGATAATTCAAGAGAGTTGTGTACGTGTTCCTTACTAGTGTAAGTTCCTGACAAAGGGTACAGGTCATTCAATACCTATAAAGATTATTGGGGTGATACTAAGGCTGTTTCACAAATAATCTGATTAACGTGAGCTTCTGAAGAAGGCTCACACTGAAAAAGGACTTTGAGATTATGAGCTTTGGAAACTGGAAAAATAGAATTATCATCAAAGGAAATGATCAGGAAGGATGAAAGGGAATGGAAGGCACTTGGAAGAGCCCTGACAACAGCTGCTAGTCTTTTTCCTTTTTATCAGCATTCAGGTGGAAATATCTGCAGATACCAGAACTCTAGTTCCAAACAGCAACTGTAACAGGAACAGAGCCATTACTCAAGGTACCTGAACACCTCCATCACCCTGGGCAACTGATAATCAAATGTAAGTAACAGCCCTGAAGGAAAGCGACAGTAAAAGAGTTCAATACATTTCTGAATATTGATTCCTTCCAGAAACCGGAGCAATCCAGATAGGACTAAAAGAAAACGGGACATCAGTCTTTAGTGTAAAATCAGTTACAATCCAATTAAGCATCTACCAGAAAGCCAACATGAACACTCACATGCAGCAACAAAAGAGAAAACAAAACCATGTAGTAATAGTCCTCTAAAATCTAACACCAGAAGATTAAGAGACCTGGCCTGTTTCACAGCCACAGACAGATGATTAAAACATAAAACACACGTGTCAGAATAAAACTGTTAAATAAATCATTTTACAAGGAGGAATTCTAAGGTTTATTTCCACTATTTTCTTGGCAACTAGCTAATTACCTGCTTATATCTTCTTAAGATGAGGAGGAAGCTGAAAAGAGGCCATTAATAAATCAGATGTTCCCCAGCAGCCCCAAGCCTTTAAACACAGTGGACAGCAGTTTTTACTACGGGAGAGTATAGCCAAGCTCATAACAACATTACTCAAAAAGTCCAAACAGCCCTTCAGCCGCCAGTCTTCTCAAGTGTTTGTGGGGAAAAAGTCCATTAAGAATGGACTAGAATATACACACATGGAAGAAAGTGAAGTAAAGAAGCACAGCGGAGCACCAAGGCTAATGTCAGGCAGCCACAGCAAGGATTCTGCAGCAGACACACGGCGTCAGAGCAGCAGGACCATCCAGAAGAGTTCATGGCCGTAGAGAGAAAGAAAGCATTCCCTACGGCCCCATGGGTACCACTGACCATTCCTAGGAGCATGATCATGGCTTTGCCATGAGCACTGAATACCTGCAGGGTACAGCCAGGCTGGGGTGGTTGGAGTCAGAGCTGTGTGAGATCTTCCCAGTAACCCCTCCCATGGCTGGACATGGCAACATGGAGAAAGACCAGCATAGCAAGGAGAGGAAATGACCAAGAACAGTCTTCAAACAATACTCTAAAATGTGAAGACTCATGTATTCACCAGATAGGATCACCTGGCCAAAGCAAAAGATCTGAAGTAAAAATTCAGCTTTCAACCATAATATCTAATTCAAATTAAAATAACATGAAGAAGCCAAAAAAATCCAAACACAACCACACCACTTTCCCCACTCTAATGGGAACGAGCAACAACCTGCATTAACACCAAATCCACCAAGAATGTAGACTGTCACTCAGTCAGCCACAGGTAAATGAACCTATTCAAATTCAATGAACCTAATCAAATCCAGGAAATTTGATTAATTTTAATGCAGTTGATAAATGCTCAGGAGAGTATTTGCAGAAAAGCATGACCAGAAAAAAGAAAGTGGCAGAAGAAACACACTGCCTCCTCCAGCCAAGGCAGAGGACAATCACCACCATGCCCTTCCCTCCAGAGAAATTGTCCAGAACAGCTGCAGCTGGAAGGACACACAAGTGCCCTGACAGCCATCTCATGACAGGACTCATATGCCCACAACCCTTGAGATAACCACCAACAAGGCTTCAAAAGGGAGTTTATTTATGGGACACAACCATTCAGATCATAAGCTCTCACACAGCCGCAGTCCCAACAGGACCAGGCAGAACTAGAGCATTACAAGACACTGCTTGTCCCCTGTAATTCCAACTGTTGCTATGGAAATAGAAGGAATTTTTCTGGCGCTTGCCAAATGCAACCAAGAGCTGCTTCAAAGGCAGCTGTGCCGCTATAGTGTCCTAAGGTGGACAGACCCAACCACCTGTGCCAGTGGAGCTGCCACTGGGAGGCAAGAAGCCCTGGAAAAATAAGGCTGTTGAAGGCAGGGCAGTAGGAAAGATCAGGCAACAGAAAGGCTCGAATGGGTAAAGGATCACAGACTGGAGAAGCATAAGGAAGAGGGGGGAGGGCAGTGGAAAGCATGATGGGAGAAGAGACGAAGAGAAGGATGATGCAGGAAGATGTACATCAGCACATGCCACTGAAAAAAGCCCAGAATTCAATGACTGCCACAGCAAATGCTCCCCAACCAGTAACACCAGCCCCTCCCAGCACACCATCCAGCAACCTGCAGAAGGCAGCCTTCATCTTAGTGTTTTGGTGCCAGGGAGCTGAGTGCAACACAGTTGTTTGGCAAGCACTGAGCCTTCAAATTCTACATGATTGAATGTGTTTCCCCTAATAAAACACATTTATTAACACACTGCTATTTTTGAATGTGATTTTCAGAAACTGTGTCATCCAAGAGGTACACTATAGGGTGGAAGAATGGAGAGGCAGAGCAGGGGCAATAGATGCCTTCTGAGTCATGTTCACTGACACAAAGCTATTGGGAAAGCAGCACTACGAGAGCAGCAGATACGGAGCAGACCCCAAAACTGTGAGTGGTGATTTTAGTGAGGATGCTGGTTATGCAGGCATGTGCAACAGGGCCACATGGTTCCATTAGATACCAAGAGGTTCTGAAACACAGCTGGATCAAGCCTGAGTTATGTGCCAGGTGAAGGCAAAACCCAACCTTCCTGCAAAGTTGGGCATGGTTAGTGTTAATGTTTGTGAAGTGCCACAGAAGCTCTACATTTTTCAGACACCTAATGATATTGAGGCACAGAAAGAAAGCTAAACAAAGAACTTCATTCACTCCAGCTCCATTAAAAACACAGAGAACAAAATCAGTTCCAGACATGTGGGAAAGAACCAACAATTGCTAGCAAAAACAGTAATACCAGCATTAGTGTTCCAAGAGAAAGAAAAAACCATGATGGAATAAAAAAAAAAATCACATGAATTATAGAAGATGCTTTCAACAATCTGAGTACAATTTAAAAATAATTACTAAAAGAAATCAAAACTAGCTTACTGAATTCAAAATGTACATGTCTGAAAGATTAACACTGCTTCAAAGATATTTTTGTATAAATGGTCAGTAATAACAGCCTATATAATGAGTACACAGTAATTAAGAAATATAGATAGCAATAACTTAATGAGGACATCATATTTTCCCCTAAGGAAGGACATTAGCGCTGATACATCCATCTGCTCTCTTCATACCTAGAGTCTTGTCCTGGTGGCACAGTCCTGACATACTTCAGCCTATACTATTTTGTGAGAACCATTGGTCAGTGTAGTAAATGCCCTTACACTTTTATGTTGACTTACAAATAACAAAAGAGTAGCTCACAGATGTCTGATCTAGTAAAAAGAGGTTTGTACCTAGCCATACTACTTATTTCATTCGTGTCTGGCAAAGCTAACTGAGAATCTCTTCTGTACTGTTAAGTGATCTTACTGCCCTGTCAAACTGCTCACTCCCCACTCTCCCCCACACTTGGGAAAAGTCCTGCTCATAGCCAGAAAAAGCAGTAATAATCCATCATCATACACACAGAGCAGCTCCTCAAGTCCCTGTTTTCTTTTATTTTGCCTTCTCAACAACCACTCACTTTTCCTTCTTAGAGAAACCTGTCTCTCATTCCTCTTGCTGAAATGGCACCCTAAACTTCAAACACAACTGCCTGTATTGCCAGTGTTTTTTTTCTGGCATCTCCTAAAGTGATCAGGGCTTTTGAGGGCCCAGCACTTCCCAAGTCAGCCTCTTGCAAAGATCTGATGGATCAAGTATGCCCAATATTTGTTCCTGTCAAATGTATCATACAAATACTGCTCTGACAGTGTTTTTATGAGTAGCATAGGAACATATTTGGAAACAAACAAATCTTATCCTTGGGACCAGAGACAAGGATATTAAGGAAAGAACATTTTGGTGTATGTGAGTGTATGTTTTCCTACTTACTGCCCAGTAGGGAGGAAGGTGAATTGCTACTTACTTTCACAGACTGCAGTAAGATTTCCGATTCACCCTGCCAGGCTCAGACAGTATTATCACCTGCATCAATTAAGGTACCTTAGCAAGGGGTTTTGCAAAAAAATTACAGTAATGGCTTTATCAAAGCATGAAAACATAAATGTACCCTCATTTATGAGGAGGAAACAAATGATTAGAGTATGAATGCATCGTTTAGGGTAATTTGCAAAACAAGAGAACATGTGCTGTAGGCACTTTTGTTGGTAGGTAAAAAATAGCCACAAGAGAACAAAAAAAAGTCCCACTGAATTTCCTCCCTCCTGGCCATTGCCCTCCTTCCTGTTTCTTATTTCGCATTTAACTGATACTTTTATTTTTTTCCAATAAAATCTGGACACTATTTCTATGAATCTGAAGGTTTGTATAAGGTTCCTTACAGCAGGTGGGACCTCAGTCTGGGTTCTCCCAGCCTGCCCTCTGAATCACTTCAAACCAGCTCCACAAAGACTGTCTACAAAGCCTCTCAAATAAGCACAACTGCAACAAGGATTTTCATGGTAAGAACAGTCCTTTCTTTAGGTATCTCTCTCCGCTGTGATGCAATTTTGCCCATGATCCTCCCAGCTTAAAGCCAGAGTCAGGACAATACAACCTGCGTAAGTACACCTGGTCAGTCTGCCTTTTCCTGCTGAGACAGAAATAATAAGCTACATACTTTTGTAATGGGTTTTTGAAGTTTTTCACCTGTTCCTATTTTTCCAGATGTCCTAGGCCAACCAGCCCCTGAGACTTCTACCCCTGGCCTTTATTCTTCATTACTGGAGACATTAAGACAGCAATGCTGTCCTCTCCAACTGCAAAGCAATGGGAGCAAAATCTGACTATGAATTTCTAAATGAGGATGCTGCTTGACAGGGTCTGCGTCCCCAGAAAGCAGACATAGGCACTGTGTTACAGGCTATTTTCAAGGAATAGTACAGAAAGTGGTTTCAGAGGGAGGTAGGATACTGCAGGAAAGCAGTTCCATGCCCTGTAGGAGAGATCCCATGCATTAGTTGAGCCTCTTCAGAATGGATAAACACTGAGAAGCAGCAGCTTCATTACAAACTGAGTCTGACCACCAAAGTCTTCACTGAAAGAAATTTCTGACAAGGGTTCAGGAAAAGGGCTGGTTATAATATAAATGGACACACTGAGCATGGTGATTGTCCACCCATTTGGTTTGATGTCAAAGAAAACCTCATCCCACAGGAGAAAGTTAGGAATTCTGCAATAGCTCCTCCCTACAGAAAAAGGTCTCATGGAGGTCACATGGCACAGAATCATAGACTCACAGAATGGTTTGGGTTGGAAGGGACTGTAAAGATTGTCTGGTTCCAACCCTCCTGTCATGGGCAGGGACCCTTCCACTATACCAGAGCCCCATCAAGCCTAGCCTTGAATGAGAACTGTAAAACTGTTTCAAATCATTTACTGGTGGTTCTCATGCTGAAAATAATTCTTAGTTCAAAGAGAATCAAAGACATGTTTAGCATCATACCCTTTGTACAAAGGATTTGCATACTTCTTGATTTTTCCACTTTCAGTTGTCCAAGTGAAGAACTGGGTGGGTAGGGGAAGTGTTTATGGTAGACACTTGTTTCCTGCAGCATGTAAATGTCTTCACCTCTGGAAACAGGACCATAGTGGCATCCAATGTGGGTGGCTCCTGTGTTGCTCAGTCAAGCTGACACAGCTTGGCACTGAAAATTAAACTCTGTGGAAATTCAGGGGTTTCTCAGTTGCACCATTAACAGATCTCAGAGGCAATGACTGTCAGGAGACAACAGGGAAAAGGTGATATTTGAAGAACATAAATGAGAGCAGACAACTTCCAGCAATAGGTTTAAAGCCATCATGCACTTTCAGCAGTGAGGCTGGACTACTACTGGGAAGCACCTGATTCTGTCCACGTCTCTTGTCTCAAGACCGGCACCAATGCCAATAGTCACTGGAAGTGTTTAAGCCAGAAGAGTGTGCCACAGTCTATTTGCAGGTCTTTGTGACTGACACATGGAAACTATCAGGCTGTTTTCCTAATATATGCCTGAGCCTCACCAGAGCCTTTATAGGAAGACTTATTTTGTGGTAAGATTGTTTCAAGAGTCAAGTGCCCATTTCTTTCCTTTGGGCAGAGAAAGACATTAAGAAATCATTCCCATTTTGGTACCCCTAACTGACAATCCCAAAAAGCTGCTAAGTATCTAACTGGGATTTCCTGAAGCAGAAGAGACATACCCTCTTTCTGCCCTTTTTGGGCAGTTACCACACAGCAGGATGGGTGAGGCTTAAAACCAGAGTATTTTATACGCCCGTTTCACAAGGGTGCTTTGCCAGTCTGCCCAGCTGTTTGTTACTTCACAGTTATTGGCATTCAAACCAGAAGCGAGGACTGTAAATGAATCTATGGATTGTACAGTCCTTGAAGATTTCAAAGGAGTTCAGCCTGAGCTAAAAGCTGGCAAGTTGGAAACCATTTAGACATCTTACTGCGATGGTCAGTAAGAGGAAACCGAGTTTCAGACTACCTCCTGCCTTAAGTAAACAAGATACATGTGTAGCCCTGTCAGAATCAACTAGTCAAGAACAAGTTTCAAGCACATTTAAAACTGAATCTATGCTGACCCTGACTTAAAAGAGAGGCATATTGTCGGTAAGCACATATAAAATTCATTTCTCATTTACAGAAAGGAAAAAGAAAGACCAATTCTGATACAAGCTTGCGGGTCGTCTTAGTACTTGAGCCTTCTAGATGTAGAAAAGGGTTTGCTAAGAAAGGAAAACATGCTGGGGATTTGATCTATATTCCAAGAGGTCTTTGCCGTCATATAAAATGACCCAGACTTAGTACAACTTCAAAAGACACACATAGTTAATACTGATTTTATCAAATATCATAATACTACACAGGCTAGCATTGCTTTTGAAAGTACTTGCATAATGAATAATATATCAAGCTGTGTAAACCTTTACATTTTTGGTTTCTCATCTAGATAGCTTTTAAACAAGGTCAGAAGCAAAGCTACATGTTTATTTTGCCTTTTTTTAAACTTTTAAGCAGAAATAAGATTTGCTATTTTTCAAGCATTTGTGGTCCTTCCTTCATTTTGAGCAAGGAGAAATAGTCCTGACATATTACATATGACATATGACATAATGGATTTTTGGAGGAATCTTTTGCTGATTAACCATGCAGTGAAATGAAATGCTTAATAGAAAACACTTGGCACAAGCTCCCTGATCAAAATGTCACCTTGAAAATGGCTCATAAGTCATTTGTCACTGTAGATTTTACCCACATTGCACAATACTGGCATCCCATACTAACACACTGCAACTGTGAGTAGACAGCCTGGGGTGATAAGGAAATTACAGGTATTACCTTTCTGGTTATCCACAGATAATTAGCAGCTCCTGTAGGTTGCAGTGATCTAGGAAATACCATGTCAAAGGCAATCCTTGTGCAAGTACTGACTCTGACAGTGCTTCACTATCCTTGGCCAAGGTTAAATTTGGGTCACTGTACATGTGAACGTATGGAATCACGCATATGATGTCAAACAGGCTTCATCCAGTGTTTGACCTTTACAGAGAATGTTTTTCTTGCAGTATCTAGAAATTATTTGTAAAAACTGGCATCCAAAGTGTGAATAGAGTTGCGAAGTTATGAACAGAACTAGGTATTTTCATTTGCTCTGCTGCTATAAAGTTGTCCGGGCCCTGATATTTTAGACAGAACCAGCTTCAGCTGAGAAATGACATCAACATTAGTCCACACAGTGCCCCTTCTGATTGCAGGCAAAATGAAGATTCCTCAGACAGGCGACTCAATGCTCTTGTAAAGGGTAAAAGTCAAATTCTGCCCTTTTGAAGAAAAATGTTGGTAGCTGTCTGCCTGCTTTGAAAATTGCCATACACTCTCTGCAGATATGACTGAGAACAAATACAGTTGGTGTTTTACCCCTACACGTCTTTGCTTATTATTTTTATCACTCAGATTACCTCAGCATTATTGTGCATTTGAGAAGCTATTTATTTCCCCTGCTTTTTAGGAAATGATGTAAATACCTGGAACTAATGAAACATTCGGATAGAAATGCCACAGTCTGATTTTTTTATCCAGTATTTGTGGCATATGCAATCGAAATCAATCCACCACAATGTTCCCTAATTCCCGTATTCTCTTCCCATATGCAGTAAATGCAGCCCCCACCATGAAACGCTGCACTGCAAGTGCAGTGGTACCTGGCATGTTGTATCCTTTCCATTCTGCAGAATTGCACAGCTCCTTTCTTTCTGCCTGTGCTCTTTGTAGCCCATCTCTACATGTCCACCTTAAGTCTGTATGATGTAGCTCCAGTTGACTCTAAAAACTCAGTGTTATTTGTCCAGTCAAGGGAACAGAGACACTTCTTAGCCAAATGTTCTGCAGCACTTTCTGCTGACAGAAACATGCACCAAATGCAGGATTCGCTGCACAGCCCGAACAGTACACCACATTGTATCACAAAAGGATCCTTGGATGGCTTCCTGTAGTAAAAACCCCCCCCATATTTCTATTTGTATGAGTGGCCTGGTTCCCTAACCAAAATTACTGAGCATACCTTTTATTTTTCAAAGTGAGATTTTTATCCCGAAAAACTGAGAACCTCTAGTGCTACCATATCTGTCAAAATGCATCTTTACTCTTTCATGCATCCCCACATTTGCAATTTGAGCCAAACCATTTGGATGGTACTTTATGGTGCTTTCTTCTACCTACAGCCTTGGAAACACTACAATACACAGGGGTGAGACACGCTAACACAAGTTCCATGAGTGATTTAATAAGGCCTCAGCGGTTTTTTTCTCTCTCCCTGAACAGTCTGTGGTACCGAAGGGAAAAAACCAAAATACTTCCATCGTCACAGTACTAACATTAACCTTTAGGTAATGAGTACCACAATTCAGGCCATTCAGTTCAGTTCAGAAAAATCACATGGAAACATGAAGAGAAGAATACCAATGAGTATGCCTGGATGTATCTCTATGTCCCTGGGAAACAGGGGCATGATGTGGTAGACCCATCACACCTTCATGAATGGCACTAGTGCCACACAAATAGGTTAGGAGAATCCTTCAGTCTTACCAGCCTTATCAGTGTTTCTGTGTTGTGTGTAACCAACCAAAGAACAAACCAATCCTAAGCCATGAAGGGGCACAGTCCCTCAGAAGAAATGTGGCAGCAACAGGAAATGTCCATCACTGGCACATAAACGTGGATATAACACACGGATGCCCTCACCTACGCTGCCTTGTTAGTGGCAATGAGCAGAAGGCACCTCCCCCTACCATCTGTGCCTCCTCCTCCTCCTATTTGTGGAAGAAAGACTAGCATCTTCCTCAAAAATAGCACATATAAATGACTTTGCTTCTTTCAGTGAACTTTAAGTCTTAAGTGAAAAAAACTTAACACGTTTGCATGTGCCATAATCAAGTGAATCTTCAAGGGACTCATGGATTTGCAGGAAGATAGAGGACATGCCAGATTATAGACTCCAATCAGCATCTTTGCCAGAAAACTGCGTTACTGAAGTCCACTCACAAAACACAAGGGACATCACCTTATGTCCCTGCAGCTGATTTCGGGAGGCTGCTCTGGAACCTCCCTCCTCTGCTGGTCAGCAAAGCCTCCTTTCCTCTACAAACTGCATTAATTTTCAGACCTGTGCATTTCCTCTTGTGCAAACACTGTCCTCTAGGTGTAACTAATCACCTTCCCCTGTAGCAGCCTTCCCCTCTGGGGTACTCAGTGCACACCGTGTCAGTGCTCAGCCTGCACTCTGCTAGACTAAACACCCAGGGCTCTTTCAGTCTCCCCTCTCCGTGTCTGCTTCGAGCTGACACTCCTTCTCCTGTTGCACAACACACTTCCAGTCCTCTGCTGCATAAAATTTCAATTGTTCCAGTTTTAACGTGTGGGAAGTGCTGAGCCCACTTCTTGGCTTTGCTTAAAAAAAAAAATCACTACTTCTAGACAGTGCATTTACGAAACAGGCTGTTATCAAGTTATGCATATAAAATAACCTAACCTAGTGAAAATATAGCATATAAAAAAATAGCTTCTATGGATCATTTGATTCTATGATGAAATGTAAAGCATTTGCTACTCTGGAATAGAAGCTAATATTCACCATAAGCTTTTTGATTAAGGTTTCTGATTAGGACTGTGTTTTAATGTCTAATACAGCAAAATCCAATGTTCATTATATGTTGCCTCTGTACATCAACGCTTGTCTCACACAACCTGTGCAATTCATTAATTTTATTTTTGTGTATCTAGGATAGGTCATGTCACATTCTGGATGTAAAAAAAGACAGAGGGGGTAGCTTACAACTCCACTTTTTTTGCCATTGCCTTGAATAAAATATTAGATTTAATGTAGAAGAGATGATGATACAGAATATAACTCACTTTTTCTGTCAATGTAAGCAGTATATTGGTCTGGTTAAAAAGACAGCATAGGAAGTCCTTTGCTGCAGCACAGCAGTGAAATACATGGGATAGCACCACATACGATACACAAATCCCTAAAGAAAGACTTCCTGAATTCCTTTTAAAGTTTATTTAAGCTTATTTCCTTCAAAGATTTTTCTTCTTTCAGAAGGAGGTCAAGATTGCTCTCCTATACTTCTCCCTGAGCAGAAAAGGAGACGGAACATCTACAAAGGGCCTGTATCGCTTAGATGAGCTCAAAAACTGGTTCTGTGGCCTGGAGCTGTTGTCACCCGTGCCATCCCTGGCAGAGGACAGCATACCATTTCTTACACAAATTCAGAGTAGCCCCTGGCTCACACATACTGCTGCTGTTTCTTTGTCCTGTACTGCTCTTCTCATCTCCCAGTTGTCTGGCAACCACGTCTGAAAGGAGAAAGCCCTCCTGCAGGTGATTCAAGACACCTGAACTGGAGCTGGTGAAGCTTCCTTCACCAAGGGAATTGAGGTCGTTCCGAGTGACCACTCATCCCCAAGACATCAGTGGCATGTATCAGACTAATACCATCTCTGAGAATGTGTTAATCCAAACAGAACCTCAGTGTTTACCTGGGACAAAAGGTTATTTCCTATCAGCTGCTTTTTGGTATCTATCTGTGTACCCTGCAGTAGAGACGAGGCTGATTAATTCCCCTGCAAAAGATGCTGTGAGATAAGGCCAGTCCCCATGGCTCAAGTGAGGGACCTCACAAGACCATGTCTGTGTGTGCAGTCTCCAAAGCTATAAGTGATTTCTGCCCATGGATGAGCACACAAACCTCCCGCTGCGACCCACAGGGAGCCCAGAGAACTTGTCTGAGGGCAAAACTCAATTCTACTCTTACAGCTGAAATTAAAAGATAATAAAAATTCCCTCCACACATAGTCACGTGACATGCAGCTAATGTTGCATGATGGAATAGTACAACTCCCTGCTTCCTTGGCCTTCTTGCCAGAAAAGCAACAGAATTAATATTTAGCTTCACGCAGTGCTTTTTGTCCTGTTTCTAAACTCAAAATAAACCCTGCTTGGAAAAAGCATTTCAGGAACCTCAGTGACACAGAATCTCTTCACTGGCAGAGCCTCAGTAACAGGCATGTTTGGTCAGAGATGTGCCCCTTGCAGCATCATCGCTCCCCACTCCCCAGGAAATACCAGCGGGAAATATCTGGCAGCAACCAACACACGGCGCAACTGTGTGAGCTTACCACAGCTTACCCTGCACACAGAAATGTGGAGAAAATACTGCAATATGTTTCTTCCTCTCCCTCCTCAATAGCACATGGACTTTTTAACCCGAATTTTCTCAATCAAGCCTTAATAACAACACCATTAGTTACTACAGTAGATATTTTCATAGCATATCATTTCCTCTTTAAAAAAACAAGCAAACAAAAAAAAAACTGTCCAAGGAGTTCATCCTGAAAAAATAAACTCCTGTAATTCACACAGAGCAAATTCCACTGTGAAAACATTCTTGTTCTCTTCAGGAATGCGAAACTGTTTAACTCCATCTACACACTGGGCTCCACAGCCTGGAAAAGGCCCGGGTGGGCTTTCTATTTGTAAACCAAGCTGAACGTCCCACCAGCCTCAAATAAGGCCACATGGAAGAGAAAAGCACTATGGAGAGATGAAGTTCTCCTCTGCCCTCTGAACCTGTGAGGAATTTTTAGCCATGCATGCTGCATTACACAGGTTTTACTTGCCTGGTCTGAGCATGGTGGGAAATGCACTGGTCTGAAAAGAAACCTCTGCAAATGCAAAGACAAAAAGTGCAGCAAATGCTGAGTGGGAGAATCTGGGAAATTGCTGTGTATAACTTTACAAATTCCTATCGATATTGTGAAGTAATTTAAATAACTAAAGTACCAGCAAGTGCCTCTACTGATAGCAGAAAGCAGGGTGGGCAAGCGGAGCTCAGACCAAAAACGCTCCCTGCCACTCTGTCTCTCTGCGGCCGAAGGGTGCTGGAGCAGGGGCACTAGCAGGACAAGGTACCAGAAGAGGTGTGACCCCTTTCCACAGAAATCAGAGAGGGAAGGTAGTTCTTGGCAGCACATGGCCAGTGCAGTCCCCACTCAGTGACAACATTTCATGTCACAAAAAGAGATGGTTTCTACATGTTGAGAGGAACAAAACCAACCTGGAAATAAGACAATAATCCTTATCTTTCTATATGTTGTGCACACACAGATAGGTGTGCATGTATATATATACATGCACATGGTTTTAAATAATAAAGAGTGCATAACTTGCACATATCATTGCACATACACACATAAACCATGCAAGTATGTGAAGAAAAACTGAGCACTTGGCAGGAATAGTCTATATCATCAGACACAGTCAAATGCACGTTTTGTAACAAAAAGTTTCTGTAAAATACCAAGGAAATCCGTGGATAAATCTTACTCAATTTCAGAAAGTCTGGATGTAAACACCACAGAAATGATCTCATGTTTAATGCAAACAATAAGTCACTAAATTTATTTTCATTTTTTTACACTGATTCCACACAGTATAAAAGTCTTTCTGTTATGAGAAATCCTACATCTAGGTACTGTATCCATGTTCAGATACAGGAGGATGTTCCTCATCCTTTGACAAACGTTGGGGCGCTAAAGTTTCTCTTGCATCAGAAAATGTCTATTTTATTTCTTTATGTCTTTTTTTTTTCATTATACTCATTCAGAAGAATAAATGTAGAATGCATTCAGCAAATCATGCTAACAGGAAAATTTTCTTACAAAAATATAAAGACATGGGGCTTTTTATAGATAGATAGATATGCATATATATGTATCTGGAGACATATGTGCTTAGGCTGTCACTGATCTTCACTAAGCAGAGATTTAACAAAATTTTCCTACAGCAGGACCTTGTTACTATTTTAAAATCATAAGTACGTGCAGAGGGAGTTACAGACCTTTTAATTTATTCTGCACACACTTACCGAGACTTGCAAGATACACACAAAGAAGCACAAGGAGAGCTAAAAGAAGAGGCGTTATCTGGCCTAACTTCAGCATCTAGAAGTTAGATGTCTAGTTCTCAGTTAGTCAATCAAGGCTCTTTCTACATTAAGCAGGTATTTATAAGCATACCTCAGTATCATCCAGTCTAGACAGTCACTCTGGAAGTGCTTGTTCACTGCCTGTCAAGGGGGCTTACGGTAATGAGTTAGTGGATAAGTTTTAGAGATGCCTAAAACTCGGTGAGATAAATCCAGACATCCACATATGCCTTTGCAGAGGTGCAGGAAAGACTTTTTAACCCACAAGACCTGCCTGCCATGCCTGAGGGCCACCACCACCTTCCTGCGATGTGATACCCACAGCTCGCAGGCCATCACTTGGCCCATCTCCTACTCCTGCAATGCTACAGCCAAGGCCCGAATACACATCAGATGTGCACCATTGGCAATGATGTTTCCTGCATTTGCAGCATATAAACTTGTTCCTATAACAGCTCTCGCTATTTTCCGCCATTTGGCTGGCGCTCAGTGATGTAACCCAGTGTGAATGAAAGAACCCCCTTTTTCTCCAGTCTCAACAATGTGCCTATTTGTGAGCAAAGCCACTGCTTTCCCCCACGGATCTGGTTAGTAGTGATATTTTATTTAAAATTCTTGTGGAAGCTCATGGGCTGAAGTAACTGTGATGTGAAAACCAGATGTCCATGGCAGAGGCAAGACTCAAAGGGCTTTCAGAAACAGGGAGAGTCACAATTCGGTTTCAGAGACTGAGTTATTCTTCTCCACGATGGGTCCTGGAGATGGGCAAGGGGGTTGTGTAAAGGGATAGGTGATAAAACCCATCTGCACTCACTGTAGGATGGGCCTGTGCTCAAACACAGGGGGAAATGGGGTGAGCTGGGGCCCTACTCTCCCTCAGCAGCTACATCCCAGCAGTGCCACCTCACTCATGCTCACAAGCCTCATCCCAGGAATGAGTAGGGGCACAGCCAGCACAGCAGCACCTCTGGGCATCATCCTGCATCAGTGTATGTGGCCTTAGTCACCACGTTGCAGATGTCCCCATGTGGTGACAGCAGCTGCAGCAGGCCACGAGGCCAGTGAGAGGCTGCTTCATCACCCCACCGGGGATCTGAGCTAAAGCACAACCACGCACAAGCAGGCAGCGGGACGCTGCTCCAACATGCTTAATCTTAGGAGCTCTTGGTAACTCTGCTTAAGCCTACCCAGGCCACTAAAATAGAGGCTCACACGCTATCATACTGCAATGATACTGAGAAGAAACTTGAGCTTGGAGTCAACAAAGAGCCAGCACGCTTTCCAACCACTTTTTTTGCTCAAAACATACACCTTACCATCTGGAAGTTTAAGGCAGCAAGGAAACTTTGACGGCAGGCTTCAGCAAAGTACTATCACTAACTTTGTTGCCACCATGTATGTATGTATGTATAAAATAATTAAGACTAGAAGAAGCCAGGTCCTTGGACTCATCCTGCACCAAAACAGGAGATCAGCCCAACACAGCTATCGCTGCAATTTGTGCCTCCATTAGAAGCACAGCTGCAGCTAGTTTAGGATTTTCTGAGTGTGCTGTATGACTGATCTACTTAAAACACTAAGACATAAGAAATTAAAAACTTGAAATGGCTCGACTATAAAACAAGATCCAATTACATGTCAAAGCCAGCCTCAACGTTTTTGGATACATAAAATTTTTGAAGATGTGTTTTTGCAACTGTAGGTGCTTCGGTTTTTGCCAAAATAATTTTGAATTGTTTTAAAACTCTCCCTGCATGTCTGCCAAAAGATGTGCTCACTGACAGGAAAAGCTAGTAATAGATGACAAAATTGCAACAAACTCCTTCCCAATCAAAATGCTGGTCAGGTCTTGTTTAAATGGGGAGGTTACTTGTCTGCAAGTGCTGTAGCAAAACTACTGTACTTTGATCATGTTTATTTTAATAGTTTAAGCTGTAATTATATCAAGAGGAGTTCTTCATTCATTTTTACAATGGGTATAATGAATGCAAATATGCTTTTTTAATAGTTTGTGTCTTTCAGCTTTATCCAAGCACTATTAAGAAAATGGATGTGGAGTTATTCCAGGATAACATCGCCAAAATATATTATTTTTTCCTCTCTCCTTTACGCAACAAAACGTGATTTTTACTACAAATTATTTTAAGCACACTCCTGGAAGCTAGTCTTTTACAACCTGATATCCTATTCTGATTGTAGGAAAATGTGAAAATAAGGTACACAATCATCTAACAGTTACCTTTGAATATGTATTTTAAAACACCATCTCTGTTCCCTGTATTTTTTATAATTTTAGCTTTGTTTCCTTATTTTTAAAGACATGCTTTAATAGATAAAATTTCAAGTATTCTGTCTGTGTTATGACTCCTATTAATTTTCCCTCTTACTAATAAAAAACATCTTCCTTTTTGAGGTCAAAAAGAGTTAAAGAGTTGAAGCTAAACCCCAGGAAGTCAAGGGTTTAAGTCAGGACATTGCTGGCTGTGATTGTCCAAAAGCAAGCATTGCTGGTGGCACCGAGGCAAGCTGTCCCAGCACTACTCCCAGTGGTATCGCCCTTTGTGACATTCATCAATCTTCTTGACATTTACTAGGAGACAATACTGCCAAAGCTTGATGTAAACAGAAGTAAGGTGCCTGCAAAGGTGTAATTTCTATTGGCCTTAAAGTAAGACAAAAATGGAAAGCTGAAAAATGTAACTTATAAGTACAACCAGCAAACATGCACCTCAGCATGAGCTCATGCAAACCAGAGCCTACTGTCATTGCTTTCCACCTTTAAAAGCACCTTATAACCCCCACCCCAAACCCGAACATTTTAAATTCAACAACGCTAAAGACTGCTTTAACCACTTGAACAAAACCAGAAACACACAGACACACAACACAGCTTCCTGCAGGCAGGGAAGTGCTCTGTATTTCCCTGTAAGGAGGGCCCTTCTTTAATAAGAGCTTCATCCGATCACTGTCATTGTTCTGGATAATGGATTACCTACACATACATTTTCAAGTGTAATGACACTCTTGCTTATTAAAGACCTCTCAGCTGAAGGGGCAGAATATTATGAACTGGCCAATCCATTCATTCCCTTGAATATGTTATTCAGTATTTTATGCTAAACCAGCAATACACCATCCATTTTAGTACAATGATCCTTATGTTCAATAAAACTGAAGTGCTGGATCATAAATCATTACAGTCATTTATTTTACATTAGACACATTAGCCACTATATTCCATAATCTATTACAATAAGGTGGATTTAAATGTACCCCAAGGAACTACAATAATAACTTGAGAACCAAATATAGCAATTATGGATAAAATATGCTTAACCTAAAACTGCACTAGCTGCATAGACTGCTGTGAACTTTAAATAAAATTTAGGGAGGATGATAACTGTCCTGGAATAAACAAGTAACAGAGGAAAATCGGAACCTCCTCTCTATACTCAGATACTGTAACATGCCCTATCTATGGAGGAGGGAATGTTATGCTTATAAACCAGTGTCTACTAAAATATTATTACTCCATTATTACTGGTTATGTTATCTTCCTATCATGTGAAAATTTCCCGTATTTTCCTGGTCTATTACATCCTACTAATTTCTTTTAAAATAGAGCTCTTCCTTTCTAGCTCCCTGATTAATCTGTTTGGATTCCTTGTATGTTCTTCAGACTCCCTCCAACCATTTTTAACAGTTTTGGTCAATTTTCCACAACATGTCCAGACCTTACTGATGCTCTTTCAGCTTCAGGCTGAGCTACAACAAAGGGCAAAGTCTGTTTGTCTCCTCCAGACGCAATGTCTCTGCACAGTCCCACAAAAGGGGCCATTGGTAACTTTCTGGCCCCAGACCAAGAAACAATCTCAAATGCTTGTGAACACGGTTTAGCATTTTTCAGAATTAGTGTTCTGCCAAGTATTAAAAACAACTACATGCTAAAGAAAGTGACTGTTTTTTTACAGGAAGGTTCCACACTTCAGACCACTGGGATTCCTGGAGATGCCTGCCACCAGCCTGGTGTGGAGGAGAAGGGGGATTGAGGGCTCTCAGGCATCGCCTGCACAAAGAACAGATGTATGTCATGCCCAAACTTCACACATGCTGCTGTGTATTTAAAAAACCATGCTGCTTTCTGCATAAATTCCATTATCCTTGAGATATTTTCATGTGTTTATTGCCTGTTTTCTTTTCTTCCCAAGAACAGAAATCACATTTAAGAACTAAATGCTCACTGCTACCAGGGTAGCTGCTCTTACCTATTACTATTAGCTCTCTATTATTTTCTGTGATTTTTCCAAAATAACTACTATTAACTTATATTTCTTAAATAATTTCCTAAGGGGCTTATTAGCTAGATCTGCAGATATGTACACTGGAAATTCCCTTTTCCAGTTGTTCTAGAGCGTTTTGTAGAGGCCTGTTTACATTATTTCCTTCGCTTCTTTCTTTCTTTCCTCCATGGAAAGAAATATTAAGACTGGATATTGAGTGTAGCTCCTTGTGCAGTTTCTGGAAGTAATCGTGCAGGTCCAGCTGGAGGCTGAGAGGCAAACTACTGCTGCCCTAGATGCATTTCTGTTGC
The DNA here is from genome assembly GCA_013400235.1 of Oriolus oriolus. Classification (NCBI taxonomy): domain Eukaryota; kingdom Metazoa; phylum Chordata; class Aves; order Passeriformes; family Corvidae; genus Oriolus; species Oriolus oriolus. Next base: position 455,605 of record VXBT01000229.1, on the reverse strand, counting down.
CTGCCCTGCACCTACACAGACTTCAGTCTCTAGCTGCCATGCCAGCACCTTTCATGAGACTTTACATAAGTAAGGGAAAATGTACACATTACTCACTACAAATTTAAAATAAAATTTTGCTTTGGCTCCAAATCGTCAAATGTATTCAGGCAAATAAGGACATCCTAACCAAGGCAACGCAGAAGCTTGCTTTTCCAACCCTGTATTCATATTTTATTTCATAGCACAAGAGTCATAGTAGTGAAGGCTGTGCTGAATGCAAGAAACCTCAGCTCTGGTTTAAATGTTCTTCCTATTTCCTACAGAATGTGAGCTGACCTGTTTGTTTTTGTTCCGGAGTTTCTGACTGAGGAGAGCTGCTGTGGTGCCACCAAGAAGGGAACAATGCACCCAGCTCTGCGTGTTTTGGGAGAGAAAGTAAATATTTTGTACAACATCCATTGTTGAATAAATAACTTTCTTTTTGATAAACAAGCACCAAAAATCTGTATATATCATGAGAAGAATTCAAACCTCCGTGATAGCCTTACACCACAGGCAGCCAGCAGAGCTGTGTAACAAGCAGCTAAGAAAGGCAGCTACTCTCCCATCCCATTTTGGTCTCTCATTGCTCCCTATGACTCTCACGTTCCCCCACACACGTGATACAGAAAGGAGACACGAGAGGTGTGTATCTAACCAAGTCACCGTGAAGTTTAGTCTGAAGCAGGACAGAGCCTCAGGGGAGGCAAGCTGCAGATGAACCTCAGTTCCTCTTTGCTTTACGTCCTGGGCTGCGCTCTGCCCCACCACTGGCGCTACAGCCAGTAAGCTACCTCCATCTGACATCTCCAAAGGGAAAACTATTTTCCAAAGTACTATGCTAAAATGGAAAGTGGTGCACAGCGAGGACATCTGATCACTCAGGAGTTATGGCAGCCACTGGAGTCCTGCCAAGAAAAACCTTGCTCTGTTACTGGGCATATTTAAAGAGCATAAACTGATCAAGTAGGGCTCTCCTTCCTTCTTGGTCGTCCCCGAGGGAACAAATGGAAGAGGGAGATGAAAGCAACAGTGACAAAACCAGGTGGCATGGCATGCTTAGACCAAAGGCAAACAAAGCGTGGGCTGTATTCAGGGGTGAGGGATGCCCATGCTGACCGGGGCCAGGACAGCTCAGAGACCTGGTGGGCACCATGGCACGCTAGATCAGAGTGTGCCACCCCATAAAGGCCAGTCCCATGTCCCGCCAGCCACACCTCATGCCAGGCAGGCACTGTCCCACTGCTGACATGGATGTCCAGCACAGTGCTGACTGCAAACAGGAGAGGAGCCTGCTCACAGCGAGGCATGCCAAGGCAGCCATGCTCTCCCTGAGGCAGGATGGCACAGGCAGTACCAGGAAAGAGCTCACAGTTTCAACTGCACAAAGACATTCATACATATTTAGTGACACAGAGTGCTCACGAAGGGCCACATACTGATCTTGCCTAGGCATAAGATGTTGTATATTTTAAAATAGAGACAGAAGCCCTTAAGGTATTTATTAAGTCCTCTCTAAATTCAGCCTTGGAAGTTGTGACGCCCAAAGAGCCCTGCCCACTCCCAGGGCACTGGGTGGTGCCCCTTCCCTGCACAGGGAGAAGCTCTCCCTGCTGGAGTGGATGACCCACAGCCAACAGGCCAGTTTTCCTGTCCCCAGCAGGGCCCTCTCTCCACAGGCTGTGCCGGAGGCTGGGGCGAGGCGGCCCTCCCAGAGGACACCCCTGCCGGCACCCGGGGCGCCAAGGCCCTTCCCGCTGCCTCCTCGCCAAAGCAGCTGGCCGCCTGAATTCCAACAGCCGCTTCCTGCCCGTGCCGCTGGCAAACAAACCTGTGGAAAAGTAAATACGTTTATCACACAGATTTCCTCTGCCCCTTTTTAAATAAGGAAGGGCTCAATTGCTTTCCTGAGTCAGACCCATACCATGCTGAAGCCATATCATCGATAAATATGTGCTCCCATGCTCATTCCAATGACTACAGCCACGGGTGATACGGGGTTGTGTGGTTTTAGGATAAAATGCAAAAGAGCCCCTCTGTGAAGGCACATTCCCAGCCAGAAGCCAGCATTAGGTATAATGTGGACCAGCCTGCAAGAGCCAAAACGCCAGGGCAGCACAGTGAGATGAACGTGTCCCTCACCCGCTCTTGCTGAAGCCAGCAGATACACAGCAGCTTCCTAATGCAATGCCTTCCCCTCACAAATAGGAAGGCCTCTTGAAAGAAATTGTAAGTGAAATTTAGCCCTGTTAACAGCAGGAAATAGCCAGCAGTTTGAAATCACCTGAGCCAGGGATTTGGCCTTAAATTTTCCAACCTGACGCTAGCATGGCATCAGTACCTTTAAAGTCTCTATTAAGAAGGGGTAAAAACAGTTGGAGAAGTCAGGGTCATCGCTGGGAATTTATACGAGAAATGTTTGCTGTACTGCAGATCAAAATAGCATTTTGACTCATTGATCCCCTGAATGCCATAAAATCTGAAGCAAGATCCTAGTGCTTAGCAGTGGGAAAAATGAGTTTCTTTGGCCTCCTATCGTAATATAAAGAATGAGCAAAATAAAGAAAAACAAAGGAAAAGAAATGAGATATAAAGCTGGAGATGAGGGCAAAGACAAGCAAGCAATTAAAAAAGATATATGGACTTCAATTTACAAAAAACACCCTAAACCTCCGCCTCAGTAGCATGTTTAGCTCTTAATCAAGTCTTATTACAATCACATGCAAATGCCGGGATGGCAGGACATTCCTTCAAACTATGTTTTCATTAAAGATTCTGCTTTTTCCAGAATAATAGTAAATGACACGTGAACTTCATATGAACTATAGGTCATGAAAGGATTTAGTATTGGCATTTTTAATCTAAAAAGTCTGTGCCAGAAAATCAATATGTTTCAGTCGCAGCATTCGAATGCAATTTTCTTCACGTAACAGGGTTCTTTCTTTCACTCCTCCTTCCTCTCCCTCTCTCTTTCTCTCTCCCTCTTCTTTAAAAATAATGAATAATTCCCAGTTTTTCTATGAAACAAGCAGGCACATTAGAAGGCAACGACATCAATAACGCGTTACATGTAAACAGAAAATGAACAAAAAAATCATTCAAGGCCCCTTTCAAACTGGCGTGCTTTTCATCAGCGCTATTACAGGTTCCATTCACATTATCGGATTGAACCACGCTGCATAACCAAGGTGCTGACAAGCCTTGATTACCCAATAACTCCTGTATTCCTTTCAGGCAGGTTCACCGAGAGGACAGGAATGCGCGGCCTTCCTGTGGGGCAGGCTGCTTTCCAGCCAGACCAAGTCAATGAAACCCAACGCCCTCTCGCTCCTGCGCGCCGAAACAGCCCCTGCATTTCCTGAGAGGCAATTATGACTTTTCCCTTCTTTATTCTCAATTGTTTCGGATAACAATTTATTGTACATCGGAGGGGCCAATATAAACATTTTAAACTCTTTTCATAACACTTAGAGGGGGCTGCTAAGTCATCTCTGTAGTAAATCTGTTGTCGGCTCTTTCCCATGCTGCAGAGTCAACAAATCCGTCTCTCACCCAGGGCAGGGCCAGCCGGGCGCTGCAAAAACAGGGGAAAATGAATGCAGCGCCTCGTACGTCGCGTCTCTACTTGCTCCGACTTTCTCTGCACGCTTGTTAGCCGCCCACCTTTCGGTTTTCCCTTTGCACGACACACCTCTTGAAAGACAGATTGCTCAAAAAAGAAAAAAGAGGGAAAAAAAGCAGTTTCAGGCTGTGTTTTTCACGTTTGGATTAAACCCTGCTCCATCCTGAGGAAAGGCAGAGGATGCATTACACACTCGCTCTTTCTAGCAACTTAGGCTGGAGCACTAATGAAAAGCAGGAGATGGAGTTGGCAGCCAGATGTGGGGTGAGGGCTTCTACCAAGAAGGAGCTGGAGCCATTAGGGCTGGGATCTAACAGAGGCTAATTCCCTCGCTATGTCACTTGCCTAATTCCTTGCAGACAACTCCTTCTCCATGCCCTAAAAAGTATGCACATATCAAAGGCAATCAAGCAAAAGAAATATTTGCAATAAATTTATTTTTGGTAGCAATTTATATTGAACTTACTGTTATTTCTCCCTAACTAAGCGTTCTTAGTCCTCATCTATGTGTCCCCCGAGTGAAACAGCTGCTTTAGTATCGCTTCGCATCCAGAGCTGTGGGTGTAATATTACTCACATTTCTCTAATTAACTTCTAATGACATGAGTTATCTGCACGTTTTTCTTATTAATTTTTATTGTTTTAAAGTCAAGCAGAATTACCTGTGCCTGCTGCACATGCAGCAAGGCTTGCGGCGCTGTGTGCAAAGCTCCTGCCCGGCTCTGGCTCCAAGCAGCCCCAACCGCCCACCAGCTGAAGGGCCACTGGGATCTCCCGCTCCCTGGCTGGTTCAGTTCTCTCACCAATGCCTGTGGGATCAAAGGAAGGACTATGTGTGTTCCTCCCACCTCAGCCCAATGCACCAAGGCTGTCCCCCTCCTCCCGGCAGGGACTTCAGAGGGAGAAGAAGGAAGACACAGCTTTTGCAAGCCCTGGAGATTCCAGAGCAGCGGGCAAAGGAAGGGAGAGCTGTGGGATAGGTTGAGGGGAGCAAATTCTTGCTGAAGGTGTGAGGCTTGGCCAAGTCAGCTCATGGCACAGATGCCTGACCAGGCACTGCCACACAGGCCACGCACACATATTATATTCTTTAAGGCCTCAGTAGTCTGTTCCCCTGGACAAGGGTACGGGTGCGGAGAGCCCACAAAGCCATACTTCAGAACTGGTGTCCCAGTACTGGGTCCTGAAGTGGCTGACGCTGAAACCATCTTGCACAGGCAGGCAGAAACGCGCACACAAGTCTGCAAATACACACAGAGAAACTTCCCTGCTGCAAATACGCACTGCCTAGTTCTCAGCTTTTTTATTTTGTCTGTTTTTCCATTCTCCACACGTGGCTGTTACACTCAGCTCATCACTATGGTCTATTTGTTGTCACAAGCCTTTTAAATGGCAAATATTTCGAGCTATCTGTGGTTCTGTCAGTTTACTTTTCAACACAGCAAACTAAGGGCTTTTTATTTGGTATCTCCTAGAACTGGAACAAAAAGCGATTTCCTAAGCAAGTACAAACAAACAAAAGCTAGACCATCTTCCTTCCAAGCAGTGGAGTTAGTCTTGCCCAAAGAACTGTGCTTGATATCTTTCAGCAGAAAACACACTGCACTGGGGATTTTCTCACACATTTACAATATCAAGCTTTAAACTTTTCTGCATCAACCATCAAGGAAACAGTGTCAGACAGGAGCAATCAAAAAACTACAAATCTGACCTCAGTTTTTACGTTAGCTGACCATGGCTCTAATAATGCAACCACTAGAAATACCCATGTATTTTTAAAGCCAGTATTAGAGTAACATAAGATTATAGAAACACATTATAATAGGAGGATCAACAAGCCAGATAGACAACCTTCCAGAAAAATTCTTGTAGGGTATTTTCTAAGATACAGCATTTACAAAAAGGTTCTATTTTACCTGTATCTACAGTAATTTGCTATGTTAAAAGAAAAAGAAAGGGGATTAACTGAACTCCAGGAAACCATAATAGCAATGGCAGTGGATTACTTGCCTATCGAGTACAGAATAGACTTGAAATCTGTGTTATGGATGTGCTGATACTTGGTTGAATGAATAACCTATAGGAATCTTACAACCAAAACGTGTAAGTCATTACTTCCTGATTAATTTAGTAATGGATTTTTTATTTTACTTAATCTTAGTTTATATGGAGAAATCAAAATTGCACTTTGTTGTATTTGTCTTGCGTCTCCCTCCCAGCTTAAGGACAACTGTTACCAAGCAAATGCTCCAAGGAATATTTACTAAACATGGCTCTTAATTGCAGTCTGCCTCCAAACAAAACCACAGTTGTGAACTGCAGCTTTACAAAATCTCAGCATATGACAAAAAGAGACCAAAACTGGACTGCTGGATTTCTGCAGTTCAGTCTCAGTTCTCTCAGGCTGGGATGTAACTACCATGTCTTCAACTTCCATACATTTTAAAATCTTCCCTTCAAAATTATCTGTATTCTTCAGCTCCTGTTCCAATGCCCACCAGAATGGAGAAATTTGCTTCAATAAATCTAAAAGAAAAGACATGTCATCATCCCTCTTCATCCATCACATTGTTTGTTGCATGTTAAATTGTGACTGCTGTGGCCTCACAGGATATTTTTTTAATTTTCTGAGAAAGCTTCTTCCTTAATCGTGCTGAACAAATCATAATGATGTTTTTTAATAGACGCTCAGGGACAGTTCGTAAAAACTCTATGTGCCATTCAAATAAAGGTTTTATAGAGCTTAACCAGATAAAGGTGAAATTAATCTATTTTCAAAAAACTATTATCCTATACACTGAGATATCCTTTTTCTGCAGCCTGGCTAACCATCCCTAATCTGTTATATCACCTCCTGGGACGATAAATTATAGGAAAAGGAGAAAAAGCAGGCTGGAGTGTGAAGACAGTGCTGTTCCACATAAGCATAAATCATCATCAACCCAGTATTCAAACTTCAGAATAAAGTCCCTGAATACTGCAATACCAGGAACTTTAATGGGACAGGCTGTGGTGCTGACTTTGTTTTCCTGTTTATGTGTTATTTTTATTGCCAATGTATGATAGTAAGTCCTTTCATCAGGGAAGTCTTTAATCAGATGATTTTATTATAAAGTTTTGCTGCTCCGTTAGATCTTGAGTGGCCTTTCAGTCAATGCAATGCCTTTGTCACTCTCTGCCATACAAGCACTGGATGTAACATCAGCCAGCCTGCTATCTTCTCAGTAAATACTGGCATCAGACCTCAGTGATACCAATCACTGGAGGGCACAACATCCCTCTGCATCCCAGGGCATAATGCAACACCCTAAAAAAGCCCTTCTGACACACAAACTCACACTCCTTGAATTCCCGTCACTAAAAAACCCAACCCCAAACCATCAAACTGTATGGAGTAACACACTCCAAAACAAATTTTGATGGAAAGAAGCTCAGAATCAGCCCAAGACAGAAAGAACTTGGGTCTGAGCCACCAAAGAGACTCCACATTAACACAAGACTACTGTCACCACCACGGCAGGTGACTACTCTCTCTAAACTCTCTCCCCATCCATCCATCCATCCATCCATCCATCCATCCATCCATCCATCCAGATGGATTCAGACCGATTTTGCTATGGAACTGTTTCTAAATCTGCAACTCTTTCTCAAGTGCCACTGCAGGTCCAGTGAGCCACATTACCAGCTAGAGAGACAAGCCTGTCCCCAAATGCAAGCAGCAGCCATTGGGCCAGCACTGCCTTCTGAAGTAACAGCAATGTGTACAACACGCAGCCGTCCACAGGACCAAACGGGGCTGCAAAAGGAGCCTTTTTCATGAATTAGTCCCTTAGGAAAGTGTTTACCCCAAAGCAAACTGCTGGCAGCACGAGATGGATGAAACCTGTAATATTCACCATGAAACAGCATGTGGAGGGCAGCAACACTGCAACTGTGAGCTGAAATTCTTAGTTACCGCACACCAAACTTTCCCTTTTAAACACAGGAATAAAAGATTTAGTAGACTGTGTGACAAACAAAATCAAGAGACCGTTTACATAGGAAAACCAGCCCTCTTGTAGCTGCACAAATAAATAATACTCTTTTTTCTTTGAAGAAAGAGCATATGCTCAACATTCCTTTGTCCTGTATCACAATAGAAAAACCCTTTGCACTGGAATATCTGAATCACTTCTTGGCAGTCCCTCAAGGTAAACAGAGTAAATTAAAAATGAATGTTTATCGTAGGCGCACACATACACACACACACTGCAAAGTGGAGTGCTGTATTTGCCTATCAAACGTAAGAAGAGATTGAGTCCATCAGTCATTCAAACAAGCAACTGAAAAGTGGAAATAATGGGATGACAACATCACAAAACAACCTCCCAGAAAGAGATGAGTTTCCTCATAGCCATTTGTCTTGTCTAATTAATCCCACATGTGGGACTAGGCTGGAACATTAAAAAAAATTAGGTACAAAATATTACTTTCAGTGGAAGCTTCAGAAGTACAAAAGAAACAGAAATGCTTTATGGTGGCACTTTGCTTTCAAACCCCCTTTTTCATATCATCTTCTTAATGTGGGACTCGGTCCCTGCGCCGAGATGAGACTAAGATAGTGTTAACAGCACAGAAGAAAGCAGTTGGAAAAGCTGGGGAAAATTATGTCGTTGCCACTAATAAAACAACTTGTCAGTTCCTAATAGATTTAAAACCTGTGTATTAGGTTGCAGACTATTGCTGGGCACCCATGGAGCGGTCATGCCCAAGAGCACTTCCCTCTGCTCAAGACCGGTGAAAAGGGCATGACCTATTCCCTTCCACGCAAACCTTGTCACAGTTTATCCGTATTTTTGTCAGCTTGGAATTGGACTGCTGTAACACACTCTCCACAGGGCAAAACAAAATGCAGAAACAAATGCAGAATGTGTCAACTGCTGATTTAATGGAGTTTCATGCCAGGAGCTTGTTGCCCTAATGTGTGCGGGTCTGTGATATCTGTCCTCACAAGAGACCGTGTAGGTAGAGCAAGGTGGTGGGTTTAATATGTAAACCCAAGAATTTTTCAAAGGTATTTCTGATCCTGAGTATGGAGACAGACATACCTGCCAAGGTTCTGAAAATTGTGGCCACTTCTGAAAGATGTGTTAGGGATTTATTGTTGTTCGGGTTTTTTTTGGTTGTTTGCTTTGCGTATTTGTTCTTTGTTAGTTTTGTGGGTTTTTGAGGGGTTTTTAAAGTATACGGCAGACACCTTCTCCACCACCATGTGTCTCAGGCAGGCTACCAGAGCTGAAATGAAAGCAGAGCTGAACTGAAAGCCCCCTCAACATGCCAAGAAACATCCTCCATATGCCTACTACTCTGAAGCAGTCTACCTATCGCCCCATTATGGACGTGACATAATGTGAGCAGTGCTAATCTATTTCCACAGGCTTTTGGAAGGAGAAGGGACTGCAGGTTGCAGTGTTTCACCAACTGCAGTCTGAGGGGTGACAGATGCGTAACAAATGTTTGCTACAATGTTACTGATGCAGTTAATAACATCAGGACATATACTGTATACCACTGGAGAGATGGGCAGAGAAGAACGGTCTGAAATCCAACAACGGCAAATGCAGGGTCCTGCCTTTGGGGAAGAATAACCCCATGTAGCAGCACAGGCTGGGGGCTGACCTGCTGGAAAGCAGCTCTGTGAAGATGGACCTGGGGATCCTGGAGGACAAAAAGCTGTCCATAAGGCAGCAGTGTGTCCTGGGGCCAAGGAGGCCAATGGTGTCCTGGGGCGCATTAGGAAGAGCATTGCCAGCAGAACAAGGGAGGTGATCTTGCCCCTCTACTCACCCCTTGTGAGGCCTCCTCTGGAGTGCTGTGTCCACTTCTGGGCTCCCCAGCACAAAGGAGACACAGAGCTCCTGGAGAAGGTCCAGCGGAAGGCTACACACATCAACAGGGGACTGGAGTGTCTCTCTTACAAGGAAAGGCTGAGGGAGCTGGGCCTTTTCAGCCTCAAGATGAAACAACTAGGAAGGAACCATATCAATTTCCACAAGTATCTCCATNCTCTGGAGTGCTGTGTCCACTTCTGGGCTCCCCAGCACAAAGGAGACACAGAGCTCCTGGAGAAGGTCCAGCGGAAGGCTACACACATCAACAGGGGACTGGAGTGTCTCTCTTACAAGGAAAGGCTGAGGGAGCTGGGCCTTTTCAGCCTCAAGATGAAACAACTAGGAAGGAACCATATCAATTTCCACAAGTATCTCCATGGAAGGTGTCAAGAGGATGGAGCCAGGCTCTTCTCAGTTGTGCCAAGCAATAGGACAAGAGACAATGGGAAGAAACTGATGCACAGGAAGTTCCACTTGAATACGAGGAAGAACTTTACTGTGTGAGTGACCACGCACTGGAACCAGCTGCCCAGAGAGGTTGTGGAGTCTCCTTCACTGGAGATACTCAAGAACCACCTGGACACACAATCCTGTGCCATGTGCTCTGGGATTGCCCTGCTTGAGCAGAGAGGTTGGACCAGATGACCCACTGTGATCCCTTCCAACCTGACCCATCCTGTAATTCTGTGATTTTTTTAATGCAATGCAGTAACATGTATTAACTAGCCTTTTGCACATCAACAAAATGGGTGAACGCTGTTCTGGCACTGGCACAGCGACGACACCGTGCCTGCTGGCACCATTTGCCAAAGAATCCCCCCAAGTAATATCCCACACTAACACCAAAAGGGAAAGTGGCGCATAACAAAGCACTAATCAGTTAACAACTTCATACACAACTTTGCACGTTTTGGCAACTTTTTAATAGAAAAGTAAAATGAAGATTCAAATTATGTGTTGTGCCTCCATCTAAAGCAGGCAGTGGTGAGCCTACTTGAGGCATGCAAACACTAATGTGTGCTGTGCGTGTGCACAGGCATCTGTATTTGTATATCTATGTACACAGATCTCCTGGCATCCATATGTGGGTCACTGGAACACTTCTGAGGCAAAGAATATTTTTACATCTTTTTGTTTCTCAGGAGAACCATAAGGGGCGTTTTCAGGATTTTGCTGAAGACAGTCCCTAGTTTGCTCTCTCAGAGTACTTCTTCCTCCCCTCCCCCCACCTCCCAAACTCTCCTCAGTTTGCTTTCAGAGTAAGGAGGCGCCACTTGATCCCTCCCACTTTGGCCACGAATGAGGTGCCTGAAGTGCTCTGCTCCATTCCCCTCTCTGCCTCCAACCAGGGAAGATGCCCCCCATGCTCAGGGACATGCAATAGCCCACGCCAAGCTAAATGCATTTAATTTATCCACTCCCTGAAAACCACTTCTCCCATGCTTCCTGTCTTAGTTGAAAGTAAGCGGGTTAATTCCTGTTGGAGTATATTTGAACCAGATGTACTATTATTTTTCCCCCACAGCCAGAAAGAAAGGGGGAATTGCAAAGTTTTCCTTCTCCTTTGAAGGAAAATCTACAATTTGGTTATTGAGTCAGCTCCAGATCTCACATAAAAACACCTTGGCATCCAATTCCTCCTCTACTGTATTGCACTTGCATGTTTTCCTTTGGCATTTATGGGGGCCTGAACACAATATATCTGTTAGAAATATTCCCAGCACATAAGTCCCTAAATAAAGTAGGAGGAAGATTACAGCCTGGTTAGCACACCAGAATTTTATGTCAGAAACACTTGTAGCCAAAATGCCTGCCTTTGCCTTTGGAAATCTCTTCAGGAGAAGAGTCAGCTCACAGTACTAGCAGAAAAGTCTAAGGAATGTATCAATACACATCAAGATTTAGGAAAAACAACAGCAGAGAGATCTGTTCTCCCAGCGCTGCTAATAAATAAGGTATTAAATCGTTAAGATTTCAATTACAAGGGAAGAATGTGGCTAACCAAATAAAAGCAGGAGGAGTTGAAATAAGTAGTAGGTTAAAGATTAATATTCTGGGTTCAGAACAAAAGGATGCTCTTTTGTGGCACTGTGCTTATGCCTCTGAATGTAAACATTGTTCCGAGAACCATTTTTTCTTTGCCCAATCTTTAAAGGGTAATAAATTAGACCTTGGACAGCCATACAAGCTGCTACTAGATGTGAATGTGAATGTGTCTGTAGAAAAGGCTGACTTTCAATCAAAGTCTATTGAAAGAATAGTTGGATTTTCTAAAGAAGCATGTTGTGCCTATTAACCAACTTACAAAAGGGGCCATTTTCTTGATTTATGTTTGGTTGCTATAGAGATCTTGCAGTACAGACTGGCAGGTGAAGCTCCCATTTAACAATCTCACAGGTTTTTCTTAGCTGTACTCAGAGGACACAGAGCTACAGTAGGTAAAAACCTCCACACAAATATACCATATCTGTCAAACTTAAAGATCAGATTTAAGGCTTTTCAAGAATTTATCGGGAATACGGTAGAGTTATTACACAATCTTTGCCCACAAATGTTTTACACCCTGAAAAATCTCATTGCTGCGAGCTGCTTCAGCTCTGCTGGGTTTTGTCACTGATCCACTTCTTATTCAGCAGGTAATTACATGTGAGCAGGATTCCAGCACATTGCAGGATTGTCATTTATTTGTGGGGTTTTTTGCAAAACATACAACACATTCAAAACGAAGAACCTTTGCTATGCAACAACAACCAATGCCAATGTGTGCAGGGAGGTGTCAGCAGTAGTAGTAGTAGTAATAATAATAATCATAATCATAATCATAATCATAATCATCCTCCTCCCCTTGTCATGAAACACAAAAAACCCAGAGAACATGCTACTTTGAAACAACATGCCACACTGAAGTCACATGAAATACTTATGTATGTCAACAGGTCACAGGCAATTCACTACCTGGACTTTAAAATGTTATTTTATAGGACCAGGTCTTCTGCCTAAACTCTGACAATAGGTAGCTATGTGGAAACTAGAGTCCTGGAAGAGGAAATTATCAACCTATGCAATGCTCCAAACAGCAATCCCAGAGAAAAGACTGCAAACCTGCATGGCAGTATATGCTTCAAGTCAAAACCAAACACAACCAAACCAAATGAATATCTAGGATGCCAGTCTTTCCTTAGCTGCATCTTGGCATTGACAGATACAATATCAAATATACAAAACTGAAAAAATATTTTAAAAGAGAAAATAAGAAACAGAAATATTATTCTTAGTGTATTTAACACAAGAAAAAAAACCCCACAACAGTTAGTTCTATGTGACTCCTTGATTCAACAAGGAATTTCCATTGGCCACCCTTATCAAAAAGAAATCTGTATTTCATAAACCAGTGAAGCCATTTAATGAGATCAACAAATTTGGAAGAAGGCAGTGCCTCAAAGCTGCTTTACTTATCAGTGTCTTCTACATTATTACCACCATACTATTAGAAGTTTTAAAGAAATAGAGGGACACAAGGAAAATGAGAAATAAAAGCATTATGGCTCCCCATCATTTTACAGAAGTAGTACGAGCTGATAGAGGTGCTTTGGAAGAGCCAGTCCCACAGTTCCTCCGAGAGACAGATCCTATACATCCGTCTTACCAGGATCTCTCTATTCAATGCCCATGCTCCTTCACCAGCAACTCCCACCTCTTGCCACTTCTCACCACTTCTCCTGAGAAGCGACCAGTTTTGCTTCTCTACCCTGCACAAACCCATCATGTTCACTTGGCTCATCCAGGCAGAATCAAACTGCACTCATCGCCAATGAAAAATACCAAAGTCACCTTTTTTTGTAGTTACCGCATGAAGTTTCTCTCAAGGAGGCCTGATTTCAGTTCCTGAGGTGTATTTAGTGTCTGCAGAACAAAGATGATATTGTGGGGCACCAAACATCTGGAGCCACCATTGGCTGGGAAGGCAGCAGCATGGCATGAGATGGATGAAGGTGGAGTAACTTCCATGTGCAAAGGCAGCTTAATCCAACGCTTATCAACACACAGAGGTGAGAGTCACAGATGGCATTAAAAGGTGTAAGAGAATAAATGGTTACCTCTTGCTAAGGCCAATACAGATGTCTCTCCAGAGGCAGATGACTTGGGGGTTGAGGTTGTTCTGACCTTGTACAGCTGAAGTTAATGAAGAGGAGCTTTGCCACCAAGTTCAAGAGGGCAGGATGGAGACACAGGCAGGAGGAGCTCTGACGTCAGGCACCCAGAATTCAGCCTCTCCAGAAAGGAACTTCCCTTTCTAAGCCCTGTCAGAGCAGAAAGCTGCAAAAGCTTGCTTATGGTTAAAAGGGGGAGGGGAGGATAATTGCGGTAATCTTCAAAGGATTTGTTTTAATTTTCGCTGAAAGGACAGCAAGTCTTTCGTTGTTTGAACATATGGCTTTTGGGGAGAGGGCTCTGAGTTACTTCATTACTGCTCTTTTGAAATTTTGCTGATTATCAGGAACACATACAGCCTTAACACCAGAGCTGTGATGAAGAGAGATGACTTCCTTGTAAAGCTCTTCGTTGTTTGCATCCTAGTAATTATTCAGCAAATGGATTCCACCTGTTGTACTTCACCCAGCACATACAGATGGGACTGAAATATATCCTGGATTCATATTTTATTTGGACTAACAAAGCCAGGATTTGAATTCAAGGGGCAGTGAACGAACTAAGAATGTTCTGCATCAGAGACTTGGAAAAAGAAATACAGGGCTTTGGCTGTGGCCCTTCTACTCAGATTATCTCCAAATACTTTACAAAGTGACTCCTCCTAAGGAAAGCAGGAGCGATCAAATCCATTATGCTCTGCTGCTGAACCCTGTCTCAGGCCTCCTTCTCGACACATTTCTTTAACTTCCTGTAATTTATTTTTTTCATTAAAATCACTGGCAATATTTTTGACCATCTCCTGCTTTAACTCCAAACCATGATGAAGGCAGATTTGACCACTAAAACAGTATTACACAATATCTGTCACCCAGATCGGACAGTAACTTATTAGACCCTGTTTTATTGAAAGTCTGCATGTCGGCATTTTGTTTTTATACCTTGCATGTGTTTTTAGTGTTGAACTTGGCTTTTCCACGAATCTTATAAACATAAAAAGCACAAAGACTGAAATCCAGTCTCTGCTGAAGTAATAGGATTTTTGTCACTGATGTCCACAGGGTAGGATTTCAACTCAGATTACTAACAGATTTGGGTTTTTAACAAGAATTTCAATTTGTGTCTCTCCAATGTACACCTTTTGACTGGAGGGGTCACTAAGGAGGGAAAAAAATCAGGAAGAAATACTACTATTAAAATCACATTCTAGACAACATCCCTGTGCATGTGCATGCACACCCACAGAGAGCACATCTGACACCCCAGCTAAGAGAACACCAGTTTTAGACCTGCAGTCCCTAAATCCCTGAGGGTATGTCCAATATCTTTGAGGTTCTACACAGTGCAGACAAAGAACACTTAATGCCAGCCCCCTAACCATATTAAAAAGTACGTTTTCTGCTTTCTGTCATTCTACAGGACACAGCATTCTAGATTTTGGTCTTCAATATACATACACATCGTATATACAAGCAAACACAAAAGGGTTGTAATATCCATGTGGAAAGGTGCTGCATCATATAGTAAATTAATTTACTGAACACATCCCCTTCCCTTTTGCCTGGTAACTTTCGGTCCTTTTCAATTTCAATGCAGTTAAAGTCCTTTCTACAGCTGTGCAATGTAATTCTATGAAAAGCAATGAACGTAGGGAAAGAGGCCATCTTCTCCCTGCTCTATGCAGAAATGGACAATTCTGGGAAACTAGCTTCTTTGTTGTTGTGAAAGTTTAACAACTACCTTCAGGTTCACCAGCAAGCACCAAAGGTTTGGTGAGCCCACCAGTCAAATCTTCAAAGTTATAACATAAACCCTTTTAAGAGAAAAGTTCTTAGGTCATTTCTAAAGGTGTTTTGCTGTTTAATAAGCATGCCTCCTCACTTTGCAGGAGCAGGATCTTGGAAAAAAAGTCACAATAAAACTTAAAGCCCTCCAAAAGATTCTTAAATAGCTTTTCTATAACCCATATGGCACATAAACGAATATAGGATAGTGTTGTGTAACAAGTTTATTGGCACACAGTTGGTATGGCCAGATTACTTGTCCTTTTAGTGTGTAACCTTAGACTGCAGCCATCTTAAATGCACGCTGATAAACCTTAAATGTACCAGTCCACTGTGCGTCATTTGTTCTTCATACATACACTTCTCTTGGACTATGTAAGTAGATATTTACATATAAAATTCTGATGGGCCACAAAGGATTCGATTAATGCATTCCTCTGTAAACCCACCAAACCCACTATGTTTTCTATCACTGATAAAACCTCTAGGCTTTTAAACTCACAAATGTATTTTAACAATTGTTAAGCTGTTGTTATGGCCTGTGAAGGTTCCTGGTCTGGTAACAATGGAAACTGGAGTCTTATGTTTATCTTCAGGCCAGGACGGATGGAGGCAGCAACAGTATATGCTTTCCTAAACTGACCTGCTAATGACCTGAATCCTGCCCTGAGGGGTTAGTATCCCTTGGAGTAAGAGGATATTTAGCTCTGATGTCTGTTCAACCTACTCATTTAAAAGAAATTGCCTCATCCAAGCTAAGGGGTTTAGATCCTATTCTCCAAAATTAATCATTTATGCAGCATGTGTTATTTCAGAAACATAGATGCTAGCATATATGTATTAAAACCTGAGCAGTCTTGTACTGCAAAAATTAATATGGCCAGTGCCAAATGTCGAAGAAAATGTCAGTACCACAAAGTCTTGATTATGGTTTTGACTGCTTATTCAATAGTCAACTTCAGTGCATCTGTTTTGTGCATCAGCCATTCCTGTGTCTCTGCTGAACCAAGGCCATCCAGGGTTACCAAGTTCTTTGCTGACTACCTTCCTCCCTTAGAAGGAGGGAGCAAGCAGTTTGGATTAAATAGAGTGACTTCTTCACTCTTTGGATAAAACCGATCTGTCCTGAAGTTATAATAAATCCAACTACACTAAGTAACTATTTTGCTTTATCATATACATGTGCACGTTACGTGTTTCTGATAAAGATCAGAGATGGGAAAGGGCACAGAATGGCTATTTCCATGATATCCTCTCACACATCTGGAGATTATTGACACAGTGCTCCACGAGGCTTGTATAGTTTGGGAAACCCCAAGATGTTTTGAGCACTTACTTACAAACCCAAACGTGCAGCCTCACCAAGCACTACCAAAATACCCCACTCTCTAATTTCCTTCATTATCACAGAGTAATGATATGACTACTGCTTCCTGGAGTCTATGCTCTCTTCTTTATCTCTATGTACATCTGCCATTCAGTGTTGTCCAAATTCAGAGCAGTACTTGCTATTATTCTATTACAGGTTTTCCTTGAATGCTAATCCCCTGGGAATCTGGCACCCCAGTTCAGAACAAATCCTGTTCATGCACACGCTCAAAACAAGAACTCAGTTTACCATTTTGCAGAAACATCAACAACAAGAATTAAAGCTACAGTAAAACTGCATGCTTATTTAAGTTTTTTGGCACAATTCCCATCCAGATAAAATCACCAGCCTGAAAAAGTCACGAAAAAAGTTTGCTGAAATTTTGCACCTAAATAATTTCAGTGTCTTAGAAAATGTTCTCCCTTTCCAATTCCCTTTCCATTCCCTCAACCCCCTCCAATGGAAGAAAATAGGTTTGTATTTTAAACATTAACTTTCAAGTAAATTCTGCTCAGCAGATCTAAATATTACTTCCTTGGGATATTCCACACTTCCAGAGGCAACACTGGCCTTCTTCAGCATGTGGTACAAAAA